>BROG01000433.1:0-160000 GCA_030159075.1 Atrina japonica | reverse complement strand
TCGAAGAGATATGAACAAAGTAAAAGTCTATTGACATATAAAATACATGTAAATGCACCGCGTAAACTAATTGATACTCGCTAGTATTACACAATTTATAACCCAGTCATTTACATACACCGCACATGGATTATGTAACGAAACCAAATTAAAGACTATAATACGAGATTATATGTTTGTCTAATAAAGTATGTATTTGCATGTTTAATCATAAATTTTTGTAGCATTATTGTAACAGATAACAATCTTTTTCAAATCTTTTGTACCCTTTGTTTATGAAAAAACATACATACATACATACATACATACATACATACATACATACATACATACATATGGAAATAGAAAAAATACATACATAAGAGTCATACCCACTTTACCAAAGTACACTTAAGAATAGCCAGTATTTTATATAAGGTACTCCCTGGTTAGTGCTGACCTAGATAGCCAAAATTATATGAAGTATCGATTTGTTGATTCCACTCATTGTCACTGCCTTTGTATAACTATTGAATTTGATTTTAGGAAATGATAATACTAAAGATTTAAAGACTCTTGAATAGACTTGTATGATCCATTGCTTTTTGTGTACGACAAAGTGAGGCCAAATGGGCTGAATATTATTCTTCAACCAACTTTTGTATATCTTAATTACGACCTTCACAAGTCGTAATTAGCATCGATGCCTGAACCTTTGGATTAAATATTTTGCTGTTACTCATATAATATCGATACGTTTTAGTCATCAATGAGTTTCTAAGTATCAATTAAACAGTACCTCACATACATAGTCATCGTATTTAACTTAAATCCTATACGCATTGGCAGTAAAGGGTATCAAAGTAGGCTTAGCTACCTTTGTAAAATAATGATAAACCGTCGGAGCGATCAATACTTGTCAAACTGAATGCCTGTCGAATACACAAAGCAGTAAGGTAAAATTGTCTTACTTATTAACACTTATACCATAGATACAAGTCGTATATTAACATTTTATATTTAGTACAGAGAATGAATCCTGAAAAAATGCTTTACTGTGTTATTATATAACGTGTTCGCCACACAAATATTCATGTTGTATATACGATTGTAGAAATATTACGGCTTTTCCCACACCTGCTATAAGTAATGGGGGGTCTTGTAACGTGTTAGTCGTCTTACTAAGTACATGTGTATATCGTTGTTGTGGATGTTTTATTTTATGATACCGTTTTTACACAACTAAAGAAAAAAACCGTTTACAAGATATAAGTTTTACAATGGTGCATATTCTATAGAGGGGCCAATTATTGAAATTGTAAAGGTGAAGCAACATACAAATATAACATTTAACATATTTATTCCCAATGTTGATTCTGATGTACCCAATTCTTCCCTGCTGCACTATCAATGTCACAAAGTTAACATGATTAATAGTGTTTTATATTTTGTATACGACTATTTACTTTTCAGTGTCATAAAATACTTTTTAATCGCGTTATGATTTGACCTTATTTTGGGTCATCAATCAGTTTCATATAAAAGTACCTAGGACTTTAAACCAGCTAATCCTATTAAGATAATTAGCAAACAATATTTGTTGAATTATAGAGGATTTTTCTGTTGCACTAAACTATATTTTCACTGCATAGTCATCATCAAACAAAGAGACTATGTTGTAAGATAATTGATGCAATGAGAGACTTTCTTAGAAGCTAAAGATGTAGATGCTTAAATTTGTCTATGTGTGAACACATCTGATTTCCTAACTCTCTTTCTTAAGGAGAATACATGTTAATCCGGAAATATGATACGTATATTTTCAAGTGACTTTTGGCTTGTGGATTTTCAAACACTGTCTAAAACTGATAAAATTAATATTAAACTTGGTTTCTACGATCTTAATCATATATTTGTGGTTTTAAATTTCAGATTATACGTGTTTAATTCTTTTTATCTAATAATTTATCCGTTTCGTTGTGTTCAAGATCTAATATATCATGTACTGTTACAAAGTAAAATATGAGATATCAAAATTACAAGATGATATATATATATATATATATATATATATATATATATATATATATATATATATATATATATATATAGTGTAGTTAGCCATTTTCGGCCTTAAATATTTGAAACCAGTAAAATTAGCTTTAATATGAACTTAAATACGAGTATTTAGGGTGTATAAGATATACAACATTTCTCTATTATTACTTTTTCAGGATAAATCGTACACCCCATACGACGCTGCATTGTTAAAAGACAATCAGGAAACAGCAGATTATCTGAAAGCAAAGGGAGGAGTGACTGGTGGAGATATAGAAAATATAATTGACAAGAAAAATAAACGGACAGAATCAAAATCAGCAAAGTCGAGGAAAAGTGTCAATACTCTCACAAGTCACCCAGAGGAGGACGAAACTGATACAACATCAGAAAAACATACGACTGACGTAATTGCTCCTATTGAAGAGGAAAAAACTGATAACAACAAGCAAAAGACTAAGAAGGAATTAGAAGACGACAAAAAGAAACAAGAGGCTGCTGAAAAGGAAAAGGAAGCAGCAAATAAAAACGAAGAGAAAAACAAGGAAAAAGAAAGTGGAGAAAAGGAAATAGAGAAAGAAGAAAAAGATAAAAAAGACAAAAAGGAAGAAAAAGAAAATAAAGAGGAAGAAAAAGAGGAAAACGAAGTAGAAAAGAATACTGAGAAGGAGGGAAAAACAGAAAAAGAAGTGAAGAAACAAGAGAAGACAGAGGATAAAAAAGAAGATAAGAAAGAAGAAACCAAAGAAAAGGAAGAGAAGACAAAAAGTGAGAAAAACGAAGAAAAGAAAAAAGGAAAGAAAGACAAAGAAGTAAAAACATCAACTGAAGAAAATGATGAGAAGGACATAGGGGACAAGGAAAAAGTTGCTGTGGCTGCTGTAGCTTCAAAGGAATTGGATGAAAAGAATAAGAAAGAACATTCAGCAAAGCAAAAGCGAGAGAATTTAAAAGAGGAGGAGGTTAAAGAAAAAAGCGAAGCAAAAGAGAAAAAAGGAGACAAAAACGACACAGAAGTTGCTAATGAGAAAAAGACAAAGCGAAAGAAAAAGGGTTACGAAAAGGACGAAGACGCCGAGAAAGCCAGACAGGAAGCAGAAAAGGCCAAAAAGGAAGCAGTAATAGCACACCAAGAGGCAGAAAAAGCTAAAGCTGATGCAGAGCTAGCAAAGCTTGAAAAGGAGAGAGCTGAAAGAGAGAAAAATAAAGCAGGTAAAGAAAAAGAAGAAGCAAACCAAGAGAGAGAAAAGGCTAAAGCTGATGCAGATAAAGAAAAGGTAGCAGCAGAGAAAGAAAAGAAAAAAGGAAAAGGAGCAAAAGATAAAAACAAGAAAAAGAATCAAAGCAAAGAGGAAGAAAAAGAAAGTAAACTTTTTAAAGGGAAAAAAGGCGGCAAAGACAGTGTAAAAGCAGCACTTGCGGCAGGTGTAGTTGCAAAGACAATTCTAGAGGAAGACGAAGACGAGAAGGACGAAAATAAACAAGTCAACGCAAAGGATAGAAATAAAGATAATAAAGAGATAGAAGAAGAAGATGAGACAGAAGACGAAACAACTAAAGAAAATCCTCAAGAAGCAGAGAAAGCAAGATTAAAAGCAGAAGAAGCCAGATTGCAAGCTGCAAAAGATAAAGAGGAAGCAGACAAAGCCAGAAAGGAAGCTGAAAGGTTGCGACGAGAAGCTGATTTAGCGGAACAGGAAAAGCAGAAAGATTTAGAGGACGCAGAACGAGCCAGGGAAGAGGCAGAAAAAACAAAAAAAGACTCGAAACAGACGAAAAAGGATAGTGACAAAAAGGCGAAGGAAGATATAGAAGAAGAAAAAGATACCAAAAAGAAGTCATCAAAAACTAAAAAGGGTGAAGAAATTGATGACGGAAATACAGAAACTGACTCTGAGCAAAAAGCATCAGTAGCAGCTGCTGTTTTAGCACAAGACGAGTTAAGTAAACAAAAATCGAAAAAGGATACAACAGATGAAGGAAATAAGCAGGGTGACAAAGCAAAATCAGAAACCAAACCGCAAAAACGAGAAAGTAAGAACAAAGAACCTGAAGTTGAAAAGGATAAAAAACAATTAAGTGCAAAAAAATCGAATCAAGAAATAGAATCGGATATCGAAAAATCAGATTTGAATGAAACAGAAGATGACACTGTAGCCGCTGTAGCAAGGCCAACTTCAAAACAAGACGAGAAACAACAAAAGAACGCAAAGCAACAAAAATCCGAAACTAAAAAGGATAAGAAAGCTCCTAAAACACCAGAGAGAAAGAAGAAGTCAGATAAAAATACTGTTAAGGACGAAAAGTCTGACGAAAGTGACAAGAAAGAAAAAGCTGCAGTTGTAGTTGCGTCATCCGATAAACCCGATAGCAGGAAATCCAAAAAGAGTGAAAAGGAAAACGACAAAAGTGAGAATAATGTAGATAAACAAAAACAAAAAAATAAAGAACAAGAACAGGAAAGTAACAAAAAATCATCGACCGCAAAATCTGACGAAAAACAATCTAAAAAGGTAGAAAAGGACATTAAGGAAGACAAATTAGAAAATAAAGAACAAAAATCAGAGGACGAAAACGTTACTTCTGCAAAACAAAAAAGTAAAACCGCAGCTAAATCTGAGGGCAAACAAAAGGGCGTTAAGGAAGAGAAAGTAGAAAATCAACAAGAAAACTCAGAGGACGAAAACGTAACGTCTGCAAAACAAAAAGGTAAAACCGCTAAATCTGATGAAAAACAATCAAAAAAGTTAGAAAAGGACGTTAGGAAAGAGAAAGTAGAAAATCAAGAGCAAGAATCAGAGGTCGAAAACGTAACTTCTGCGAAACAAACAAGTATAAAATCGGGAAAAGAGAAAGATAGTGTGGTTAATTCTGATAAACAGAATAAGAAAGAAACAGACAAAGAGAAAAGGTCGAAAGCAAATACACAAAATAGCGTACAAGGTGAAGAAGATATAAAAGAAAGTAAACAAAGACTGAAAAGCAGAGAAAAAGAAAAGACTAAAGTCCTCAAAAAGGAAAAATCTGAGAAACTAATTAAAAAGCAAAGTAAAGACACTGACGATTCTACAGTTCCAGCAGTTTTACCAAATACTGACAGTAAATCAAAACACGGTGAAGATGATAATGATGAAGTAGATGATGGGAGAAAACAGTCAAGAGGTCGTGAATCAAAGAAAAGTTGGGATGAAATAGAATTAAAATCCGATGGTCCTGAAAGAAAACAATCTTCTTTGAATAAACATCCAGTTAGGACACCAAGTTTATCACCTATACAACCTCGGTCTGAATCGTCACGTCCGACATCCCCATTTAAACCTATTAAACCAATAGCAAAAGACGCATCAAGTCAAACACCAAGAAACGCTTCTGTTCAAACTCTTCAAACATCAGAGGACGAATACGAATTTCCAGATAACTGTCATGATAGTGAGACTGCTGCTATAGAATTAGCTAGGAAAAGGGCGAAATCACGCGAAACTGTTCTACCAGACACGACCAGAGAAGGATCTTCGCCTGATCGACTTTCAAGGGAAAAACAAAGACGTTTATCAAAAGTTAAAGATGATGGAAGAATCCAACAGGGATTAAAAACAAAATCAAAAGATACGAGAGTAAAAACTCCTGTATTAGTTAATGGTGATACTGATAGGCAAGAACGAACACCGTCTCCAGAAGATGGCTATGCGCCATTAGGTTTTGACTTTTATAATCAACGAAAGAGACGCGAGAGAGCTGAACTTTTAGCTCGTGAAAGAGAAAGAGATAAAGCTAGAGAGCTATACACGAGGAATCAGATAAATCTGATTCGCAGAGAGAACAATAGAAGACTTAAACCTATCAAAAACAGAGGGATTGATATTTCTGTGACTGATATGGAAACGGAGACAGACATGGAAACTCCATATCGCAAAAGAAATGTTCCAAAACGTGTTTCATCCATTCAGGAAAGTGTGAAAAGATATCAGGATCAACGGCGCTATGTTAGACAACTGCATCAACTCAAAAGAGCTCAGATATACACAGGACCTATGCATGATATTGTGTTATTTAGCAAATTAATGGACGTGTATAAAAATAGTTCACCTGGTGATAGTGAGTTGGATTTAGAAACAACAGTGGCGGACAATTGGGATGGTTATCTTAGAGGTAAGGAAATAAATTTAAGTTACACGTTTTAATGATATTCCTGGTGAATGGATAAATTTCATATAAACTGCATTGTTTCAAGTTTGGCAGAATAATTTATAGCTCACCTGGCCTTTAAGTGGATTTTTCATTTTTTATAGTATTTTATTATTATCTTGAAAAGTTTGATAGATAGAGAGAAAGAGAAAGAAGCAAAATGTTCAGCACGCAAAGATCTACGAAAACGTCAACAGGAATTAAATTGTCAGATTGGCCCATTATGGGAGTTATTTTCCTTTTACCTGGATTGTTTTGGACTGTTTTTTTCTTTTCTCCAGTGACCACCACAAAGACTGCAAAAAAAGATATTGTGCGGAAATTGTGAGGGTGATCCTTGGGAAAATTATTTTCCCTTTTAAATGGATTTCTCATGGTATCGACTGTTGTTGCACATTATCTTGAAATATATATAAAATGTCGGCAAGGCCATTATGCAAGTTAATTCTCCTTTTCAATTAATTATTCATGCTTTTGGTTGCTTTTCAGTATATTGTCATTAAGATACATTTCACTGAGGTGATTATTAAGGCCCCATGAGCCTACTGTTTTTCATGTTTATTAGACATTTTATCTTTCACACATTTTTTATGTTTTTTGCAATGTTGACCAATTTTGCCATGTGAGCGACTTAACGCCCCATGGGCCTCTTGTTTTGTTTTTACTTGCTAGAAATAATGCGACTATTTGATATTTAAATAGTTATTGATAGCAATAATTCATAGGACTTTTGAAATGAGAATTACATTAGAATAAACAGTTTTCGGTGTATTTCATATCTTTAGATTCTGAGGCAAATACTTCAGCGGCACAGGATGATGGTAATGTCCCATTTCGTGTGTTTGTGTGCCCTTGGATTGACTTAGTGTTTTATTTATTGCCTTTTCTATATTCCAATTTATTCATTCTAAGTCTACGTAACATTCAAAATTGTAATTTGATTTTATAAATATCACAGTGTGACTGAACATGTTTGATCACGTTTCTTACTTCGCACTTGCACAGTTCTAGTTTGATTATTCCTATTTCTTCATTTCTTATTTACATTGAGCTTTTTGCACTTTTACATGCTTTGAAGTAGATATCCGTAATTCTATTGTATTGATGAAAATTCCATGACAATTAACGTTATTACATGGTCTTTGGTTTTCTTTTGATTGATTATACATTTCTTGAGTACAAATTATAATGGAGAGTAACTACGACCGCTTGCGGGGGTTCTAACGGTAGAGCGTTTGACTGGCAGGCGGAGGACCTCGTTTTCAATTACCGCTATTGGGTTAATACAAAAGACAGAAATGGCAGTGACTGTATGTTTGCCAGGGGCTCAAAATACGAAGTGAAAATCATGAGTATTTCAGATGGAAATAAAAACCGTGGTATCTTATTACGGTATACTTGCCGCTTACAAGGGTCATTACTGCATTTACACCAGTTCATAGCACAACATAAAATTTGTGGCGTCGCTTAACCTTACAATAAACAAAAGGAGATCCATTTCAAAACATGACGTAACAATGCTTAAACAGTCTGTATAATATTCTGACTTAATTGAAAACAAGGGCTCCGACCTTTGCACACGTAAACGCACATGTGACATTCATGTAATGGAAATATCAAAGTTTTAGATTGGTAGCTATTAGATGGTTCAGTGAATATAGAATCTGGAATGTTTAGTCTTGATATACCATCAAATTTTGAAAATACAGCAGCTCTCTTCACTCGACCAATCAAAATACTTTTCAAAATTTTGCGACTGCTTTCTTTATTTAATATTTTTTTATGAAAAATGTTGTAAATAAATATTTGCCCATTTCTTTTATGAATGGCATTTTTATTTCATCTTGTGAAGCAACAGTATATCAATATAATTCTTTTGCCTCACGTCATAACATAAAAATGTCAGTCATAAAAATGGGTAAATATATATATATATAATTTGTATATTACTGATAACTGTTTTTAACTTTTTGATAGATCAACTTAGATTTGTATCTCATTTTTATGAAGATGAGCGTCCTGAGTACAGATCAATCAGCAATATGGCAAAGGTAGGTATATTATTAAAGAAAATGTCCTTTGATAAGACTAGCACATGAGTTCTGATTGTTAATCCTAGCTTTTTTAAAAATCTTTCTAAAATGGAATCAGTAGTGTTCCTTTTACAATGCAATCATCGAGAATGTAAAGCATAAATAAAAAACGTGTGTTGGAAAAATGTTTGAAACATTCCCACTTCATCTCCCCACACAGCAGACATTTTCTAACAAATATTATAACGGAATAGCAGTTATCTCCCTTTGACTTTTTGTTACTCAATGTAGATCAACTATTCATACAGATTTATATCCATTCGGTATATGTATTGACCATTATGTTCGAATACAATTCATAATCAGATAAGAAATGTTTAAACCACTCCTAATATAGTTGTAGAATTTTTAAATTCTGTTTATATGTCTGCATTTTCCAGGAACAAACATCTAGACTCCGACATGAAGCTAGCGAAAATAAAAGAGGAGTTGATAGTAGAACAGAAATGTTTAATAGCCAAATGAAACAGAAAGAGGTATGGTCCTTTTTTAAAATATATTGAAGGCCCATTTATAATTGCAACAAATATTTGCTCTACAGTTTGTGTACGAAATAGTTAAAATGAAACTCTGCTGTATCTGATTACCACTCAGAGTTTTAATTTCACGAAGATTAAGATAATCTAAACACTGATTATTAAATATCATGACCGTATATGTCTTATATGGTTTCAAAGCAGTCATATATATCTCATAGAACGTCTGAAACTTAAAATCATGTGATTCTCGGTTACCATTTGTGCGTTAAAGTGAGTCGGCCTGGCTCAGTTGGTAGCGCCTTCGACTCGTGATCGTGAGGTCGTGAGTTCGAGTCCAGCCGGCGACAGGTTGGTTTCCTGTCTTTCGGATGAGACGGTAAAAACAGAGGTCCCCTGACACAGTAGGTGTCGGCCCGTTAAAGAACCCTCATTGTTCAATGGCCGTAAGTGCCGGGGCATAGGCCAAAATTCGAAGCCTTTCACCGGCATCTTGAATGGAATGTTGAACAATAACAAACAAACAACAAACAATGAATTAAAGTCCCAATGTCCATTGAACCCATCAAAGTTTATATATATTGCTTCTTGATTGTTGAAGAGCAAACAATCAATTATTCATTGACCTAATGAGAAATTTATACTATTTGATCTCATCATTGTATCTGTAGCACACAAAGTATATAATTCTATCTGTAGCACACATGATACATGAGTGTTTGTAACACACAAGATATATGATAATACCTTTAGTACACATGATACATGATTGTATCTGTAGCACACATGATACATGAGTGTTTGTAACACACAATATATATGATAATACCTGTAGCACACATGATACATGAGTGTTTGTAACACACAAGATATATGATAATACCTGTAGTACACATGATACATGAGTGTTTGTAACACACAAGATATATGATAATACCTTTAGTACACATGATACATGATAATACCTGTAGCACACATGATACATGAGTGTTTGTAACACACAAGATATATGATAATACCTGTAGTACATATGATACATGATTGTATCTGTAGCATACATGATACATGAGTGTTTGTAACACACAAGATATATGATAATACCTGTAGTACACATGATACATGATTGTATCTGTAGCATACATGATACATGAGTGTTTGTAACACACATGATACATGATAATACCTGTAGTACACATGATACATGAGTGTTTGTAACACACAAGATATATGGTAATACCTGTAGTACACATGATACATGAGTGTTTGTAACACACAAGATATATGGTAATACCTGTAGTACACATGTTGCATGAGTGTTTGTAACACACAAGATATATGATAATACCTTTAGTACACATGATACATGATAATACCTGTAGTACACATGATACATGAGTGTTTGTAACACACAAAATATATGGTAATACCTGTAGTACACATGATACATGAGTGTTTGTAACACACAAGATATATGATAATACCTTTAGTACACATGATACATGATTATATATGTAGCACACATGGTACATGATTATATATGTAGCACACATGGTACATGATTATATATGTAGCACACATGGTACATGATTATATATGTAGCACACATGGTACATGATTATATATGTAGCACACATGGTACATGATTATATATGTAGCACACACGATACATGATTGTATCTGTGACACATATGATATATAATTGTATCTGTAGAAAATATGATATATAATTTTATCCGTTGTACACATGATACATGAATCTGTTTATTGAATTCCGTTTTCTTTTATGATTAGGAAAATTTTTAATTGATATACTTTATTCCTTTAGAAGATATACTTTATTCCTTTAGAAGATGTATTTGAATATATAAATAGTTTAAGATACCATGTTGATTGTAGGAAAATGATTTGAAACAGCAGAATGATGTTGATGGCCGAATTTCAAACATGGCTAAACAAACGCAAGACATGTTTGAAAACATTCATGAAAGGGCAGAGTCAACATTAAAGGATGCTAGGGATACTAATTCCTCTCTGGACAACTTTTATAAAAGGGAAAGGGCAGAGTTAATACAATCAACTAGATCCAAATCAAGAACAAAATCAGTGCTGAAAGATGAAGAAGAGTAAGTATTGGGTAATAAGACAAATTGTTTAAGCTATCACAGACAGTTAAAGGTCCATAAACTCATCAGGTTTTGGTATTAGGTGATAAGACAGCAAATAGTTTAAGTTATCACAGACAGTTAAAGGTCCATAAACTCATCAGGTTTTGGTATTAGGTGATAAGACAAATTGATTAAGCTATCACAGACAGTTAAAGGTCCATAAACTCATCATGTTTTGGTATTAGGTGATAAGACAACAAATAGGTTAAGCTACGACAAACAAATTTGATATTAGGTAATAAGAAAACAAATTTTGTGGTGAAGCTAGATATCCCATAATAATTTAGTTTAAGTAACCACTCATTTATCACTATCACATTTATATTTTTATAGAATGGATGATCGACATGCAATGCACGAAGAACATGAGAGGTTGAGGCGAGAAAAACATAAAGAATGGCTTCAGAAGAAAAAAGAAGAGGATGAACGTTTAAGACGAAAACTCATGCGTGTGTATGGAAATGGATCTCAAAATGGAATGTCTAATGGTATAGTATTATATTCAGTCATATATTATATATATAGTCAGATTTTACTAGTCTAAATATATATAAAGTAGATCTTTCATGGTTCTTATTAGGATAAACAGTCAGATATTTACTGATCTAAACATATATATTAAGTCAAAACTTTATTTGTCTAAGCATATACCAGATTACCTTTTTGTCTAAGCCTATAAATGATAGATCTTCATTTGTCTAAAAATATACAAGGTAGATCTTTATTGGTCTAAACATTAGTATTAGTATTTATTTTAAAAAATCGGACCGAATGGATACAGTATTACCACATTAAACTCTGTTTTAAAGTGAAAAATTGTAATATCGGTTATATCACAATTGATGTCAGTATAAATTATTTCCATAAGTTTGATGTCAATATAAATTATTAACATAAGTTTGCCACCAACATATAATAGAATCATGATCCACACAACCGGGGTCAAATGTCATTGTACGTTAAAGATACATCATAATACACTGTGACATTTGACTTTAAACATTCATAGACATCTATATATACATGTTCAATGTGATTCGTTGTTCATTATTCCCTGCTCCTTCTCTAAAAGATAACTTGTAATATATGCGGTACCAAATAGAACCTCATTGATTTCTGTGCCTACAGCTAATGTCTGAGCATCAGGGAAAAAATGTTTAAGTTCTTCATTTGTCGCTGCAGGTGTGAATAAATCAAAAAGTTTAGATCCTCTCAAGGCATCAACGCCACGGACTGGGAGTCAAAATTCACCAAGACCAAAATCTATGGTGTCGTCCATAAGTGGGTCAAGGGCACAGTATAGCAATACAGATCAAGACATAAGTGTTCACATGACGGAGTTCGGACTTCGGCGGGTAAAGATGCCGGACGGCTCGTATTGTAAGCATGATTTAGATGCTTTTCTTAATCGCATGATTCGTGTCTTTATATGACACCAAGCAACAATGTGGTTTTCTGTTTCAGTGAAACATAAAAAAGCAAAAAAAAAAAAAAAAAAAAAAATGTGTAAAAAAGAAAAAAAAAGAAATAAGTTGTGAATATTTGAAATGGGAAGAAAGTAAACTTTAATATTCACAAAGTTCGGAATAAACAATGACTTTTTATATTCATTTATTTACTTGTATATACTACAATGCATGGAAACCATATTTTAGGTACATTTTGTTTATTATATTTGTACATTATATAAACACATGTCACAAGACATGTTGCACCGCATATATGTATAATATACAGTGATAGTACTGCTATTGATAGTCACTTTCATTAAAGACTTAGGTGGGCGTGGCACTTTAGATAACTATTTCATTTAGAATCTTATGCTATGATATGACTTTTTATGTCTACATGCAAATCATGATAAGACTGTGTTCTATGTCTTACTTGTAAATATAGGTTGTATTATGGGTACAATTGAGTGTTTTGTATCTCTACTAACATTCGAATAATTATCCAAGAAATATTTACTGCTGGAAACTCTTGCGATATAGATTCAATTGATAAACTATTACTGCATGTATCATTATATATATATATATATATATATATATATATATATATATATATATATATATATATATATATATATATATATATATATATATATATATTACCACTGGTAAAATTATGGTTTTAATATGGTAATACATATGATATCAATTCAATTGATAGATCACTCCTGGAAACACCTAAGACATTTGTTACAACTATGGAGATTTTGAGTTGGATGACTCGTCTGTAATGATCCAGTATCTAGCTTTTTGCGCTTTACAACAAATGATGTCAAATGTTTTATAGTTTGTTTGTGAATTCATGACATTCATTAAGTATATTAATATTTTCAGTGTCAGGCAAAAATTAATTTCGGGACAAACACAATAAACAAACACACATACACACATCACCCCCACACAAGTAGAATTAAAGAAACCCGATATTGATAATGAAATAATTACTACTACTGTTATGGCGACTACTAATACTAGGACTACTGTTACTACCACTTCAAGTACTACTCCTATTAGATCTACTACTACTACTACTACTACTTCTACTACTACTACTACTACTACTACTACTTCTTCTTCTACTACTACTACTACTACTACTACTACTACTACTTCTACTACTACTACTTCTTCTACTGCTACTACTACTACTACTATAACTACTACTACTTCTTCTTCTACTACTACTACTACTACTACTACTACTACTACACGAATACAGAACGTCAGTCACAAAGTTTCGATACGGCCATGATAGATAAAAAATGAGAATGGATCATTGCTTATGAGAAGGGACATCATGGTTAAAAGGGATATACTCTGTTAGCTTGCATGCAAACTCAGCAACATTCTCAAACACATTAAATCCTACACACAATCCCACCTACTTACAGTGGAAGGTAAGTCCCAACAATTACTAACACTGGATTTATTTTATTTGTAAGGGGTATATATAGAGAGAGAGACAGTAGGACCTACATAATTGGATATTCAATTTTCATGTCACATTTTATGTTAATTATGTAATAGGTTTTTTTATCACTTTCACTTGTTTTGCACATATTCGTATACAATATTTGCCCATGCATGATTGGTTTTCACAGGTAATCCAAAAGATTCAACTGTTACAAAACTGCTTTTCCGCCGGCAAGGTGCACTGACAGGTACAAACCAGCACGCTTCAATGATGAATATATGTATATATATATATATATTGTGACTGGCTTTTATCAGTTTCAGTTTTGTTTGATTGACATTTTATTTTACTCCGAATGACCTTTTCTGCATGTTTTTGTCACTGTAAAATGAGTTTTCTGTATAGCTTTGTTTCGTATCACCTTTAGCATGGACAACTATTTTCCCAAAACTGTATTGCGCATGCACGACTATATGGTCATTATCTGGGGAATTTGAAAAAAATGCCAATAACTAAATTAATTATTATTTGATTGTATTTTAAATATTCGCGCCAAATATTTAATGATATTTTCATATACTTTGATGGTCAAATACTGATACCAAAACTCACACATGAAGTGTTAATCTAGTGGTCTCAGCGTCGTCATAGTGATGCTAGGGCTTAGATAAATCGGGATACTATTAGGCGCGATAACTCGTACCGACAAATAATAATAAAAAAATACTGGGTAGGACTAAATAGTATTTCGGGCTGAACAAAGTCTTATAGGTTTTTATTTTGATAAATGCATGCTGAAATTGTTATTTTTGTTTGCAGCTTTACATATATCGTGGTTTTATTCCTTGCTTTGGTGGTGGTCCCTGCTAGCGGAGTTTTCATTTTTCAGGAAACGTTTTTATCCCGTTTGATATAAAACTTCTTGTATATTCAAAATCATTATTCTAAAATTTATAAAATAACAGTAATTTTAAGATATTGCATTACGTATGACTAACTGTATATTGAGATACTAGCAACTAATAAATATCTTTCGTCTTCGTTAAAACTATTTTTTCTTCTTCAAAAGGGCTGGTTTGAGCTTTATTTAATCGACTGATGAAAACCTCAACAGAAAGTGAGAAAATAAAAAACACTGCTATCATGCTTATATACATACATACATACATACATATATATATATATATATATATTATATATATATATATATATATAATATATATATATATATATATATATATATATATATATATATATATATATATATCCTGTACGTAGTTACCTAACATTGAAAATTGTATTGTAGATTATAATCAAGGTGAGCTTGGTATTGGCTGGTAAGAGTAATGCATGAAAACCCTAACCTTATGATATATAGTAAATGTTATGCATCGCATTTCGCAAATTTGTACATTTTGGAACAAGTTTTATATTAAACTATTTTAATTAATGATTTCCAATCTGTCAAATACAATTTTTCCTATCCCTTGTCTGTTAAAAAATCGTTAGGAAATAAATTATATTTAGACTAGTTTATTAATGCAAATGGAAGAAACTTATTGGCTGTATAGGGGTTAAGCTCATCTTGTCTATTGGGACGTAGAGCTTGCTGGTACAATTAGGTGTTAAGGGATTGCTTAGGTTTTTACATTGATGTTCATATTCCTTTCCTTCTTAAATGTGAGTATAAGAACTATCACGTTACCCAAGTGTTGGTGTTTGTGGGTGTAATTGCCCAGTCGTTGGTGTTTGTGGGTGAAATTACCCGGGTGCTGGTGTTTTTTTTATGGGGTACAGTGTGTATCGGCAGTTGATGCGTAACATTTGTATACCAACTGATGCGTATATGTTAGTGAATTATGTGTTTGCTTTGGACTGTATGGCAAAATACAATACATTTGTATTGTTGAAGCAAATTTACTTAAAGTCATTCAGAGATTATCTTTACATTTATTTTCAAAGTCATGTCAAATCGTACAACTGTCCGAAGTCACACAGGAATATTTTCTTTATTCGTGTACATGTATCGAGACATAAACTCCACAGTACAAGAATCGTTAATCGAAGGTATCACATGATAAATGTTAATTAATTATTTCAGTCTTGGTTTTACAAGTTACTTGGTAAGTTTTGCTTGCAAGCAGTCCATGCAAACACTCAACTGTAGGTCTAATAATGATAGGCATTGTTATGGCAACAAAATAGAAATAGTTATGAAAGCCACCGTCCTTATAAATAAAGCACTTGTTTACTGCATCATTATATCGCTTAAACTGCTTTAAATGATATTAACTTATATTGTCATTTGTATTTCACATTAGCCATGTAGACAAAGTAGTACGGATCTATTTTTAGGATATTTTTCTGCTTTGATTAATATAGTGCCAAATCATTTTCATGTTTTATAGAGATCTGGGCCTAACACCATAAACCTTAAACTTAAAACTCAACTTTTGTTAATACTGAAATCTGTTTGGCTGATCAAGCCTAGTTGAGAATAATCTCAGATTTAAGTAAATTCTCAAGTTTTTTTTTTTTGGGGGGGGGGGGGTTCCGACTGCTGTAACGATGTATTCGTTGAAGAATGAGTACAGTGTATTTAAATACACACCGAAAAGTTTTAAGTTGTAATATGTTTCATATCAATGACTAAGATAGATTGTTAATTCCTACATTACTTATAAAATAATATCATATTATTGTGCTCTATATACAACGTTTAATACCATGTATTCGGTTTGTATAACATATGAAAATAGGTCAACTGAAATACTACATAAAAATAACTGATATTATTAAACGTTCAGAAATGAACTGACAGTGAAATTTACATTATTTATAAATGTTCTAAACTTTCTTGTGTATATATTGCGCTACTATACGGTGTTTGCATAATGTACACGATACGAATACATTTCATGTTTGTCCTAGAGTTAACTGTAAAAATAATAGTGCGATCGATATGGTTTTGGTTTCAATTAGTTTAGATACTTTACAATGAGGTGACCTAACGCTATCGACAACATCATACGTTTTAAGTATAATAGTTGTAAATATCTTACAATTTAGTGACCTAACGCTATCAGCAACACCATACGTTTAAACTGTATAGCAGTAAACAGCTTACAATGTAGTGACCTAACGCTATCAGCAACATCATAGGTTTAAACTGTATAGCAGTAAACAGCTTACAATGTAGTGATCTAACGCTATCAGCAACATCATACGTTTAAACTGTATAGCAGTAAACAGCTTACAATGTAGTGACCTAACGCTATCAGCAACACCATACGTTTAAACTGTATAGCAGTAAACAGCTTACAATGTATTGATCTAACGCTATCAGCAACATCATACGTTTAAACTGTATAGCAGTAAACAGCTTACAATGTAGTGACCTAACGCTATCAGCAACATCATACGTTTAAACTGTATAGCAGTAAACAGCTTACAATGTAGTGATATAACGCTATCAGCAACATTATACGTTTAAACTGTATAGCAGTAAACAGCTTACAATGTAGTGACCTAACGCTATCAGCAACACCATACGTTTAAACTGTATAGCAGTAAACAGCTTACAATGTAGTGACCTAACGCTATCAGCAACATCATACGTTCGGAATATAATAGTGGAATGATGTAGAAACTCTAGACAGATTGCTTAACCTATAGGACTATGTATGTTTTACACATCATTTTACTGTTTAGTTTATTTTTCTGTACCTCTTTCTTTGTTACATAGAGATTGATTTCAAACACTCAACTATACTAGTGTATTTTTACTTGCGGAACTTAACTTTGCATGTGTAATGTTTAATGAGTCATCTTTAGATATCAGTCTTACTAACTATACAAATGCACGTGATTTATTTCAATTTTTGAATTGAAACATCTCTCCGAAACAATAAATAAATTCATTCTGTATGTAGACCTTATTACTATTATATATTATATATATTATATTACTTATATATTTTATAAGTATTGTCAGAATATAATTTAAGTTCCCGCGACAAGACCAATCAAACGATAGGCATTCTGTTTAAATACAGGAAAGTAACAAAAGTGATTTTGAACTGTAGTTCAAATTGATCCAACCTGAAATAAGAAACCTCGCCCCTTTTAATTACGGGGTCGGTAGTAATAGGTCAAAATTGTTTTTAATGTCTAGTATGTGAGATGTTCTGTCTTTGAGACATTTGGCATTACAAAAACCTCCGCGTCGTTATGCAATCTGATGACGTCACCACTACTATAGGTGTATGTAATTGACGAGGAAACTTAACTGTTTAGTGTTGTGAAAGGCAAACTTCTTTTGGGACCCTTAATCTATAAAGAAACCTCTTCTCTAATATTTATGTATATTCTTAACATATATCAGTCCATGAAATGATTTTGTTTGCATATTTTTTCTTCGTTTTGTTTCACAAGAATTTATAATATAAACTGTACAACACTTTAAAACTATTTTAGAATTTATAAACTGTACAACACTTTGAGGCCTGTCTTTGAAACTATTTTAGAATTGATAATATAAACTGTACAACACTTTGAGGCCTGTCTTTGAAACTATTTTAGAATTGATAATATAAACTGTACAACACTTTGGGGTCTGTCTTTGAAACTATTTTAGAATTGATAATATAAACTGTACAACACTTTGAGGCCTGTCTTTGAAACTATTTTAGAATTGATAATATAAACTGTACAACACTTTGGGGTCTGTCTTTGAAACTATTTTAGAATTGATAATATAAACTGTACAACACTTTGAGGCCTGTCTTTTAAACTATTTTAGAATTGATCATATAAACTGTACAACACTTTGGGGTCTGTCTTTGAAACTATTTTAGAATTGATCATATAAACTGTACAACACTTTGAGGCCTGTCTTTGAAACTATTTTAGAATTGATAATATAAACTGTACAACACTTTGGGGTCTGTCTTTGAAACTATTTTAGAATTGATAATATAAACTGTACAACACTTTGAGGCCTGTCTTTGAAACTATTTTAGAATTGATAATATAAACTGTACAACACTTTGGGGTCTGTCTTTGAAACTATTTTAGAATTGATAATATAAACTGTACAACACTTTGGGGTCTGTCTTTGAAACTATTTTAGAATTGATAATATAAACTGTACAACACTTTGGGGTCTGTCTTTGAAACTATTTTAGAATTGATAATATAAACTGTACAACACTTTGGGGTCTGTCTTTGAAAACTATTTTAGAATTGATAATATAAACTGTACAACACTTTGGGGTCTGTCTTTGAAACTATTTTAGAATTGATAATATAAACTGTACAACACTTTGGGGTCTGTCTTTGAAACTATTTTAGAATTGATAGTATAAACTGTACAACACTTTGAGGTCTGTCTTTGAAACTATTTTAGAATTGATAGTATAAACTGTACAACACTTTGAGGTCTGTCTTCGAAACTATTTTCCTATTAATTTTATAACAATGATAATTAATTTTCTTAATAGTTATTAAGCTGTAACATTGTTTTCATACTTGTGGAAACTTTATTAACATCTCATTTGTTCATTATAATTAATTTGTTACGTGTATTTTATTTGCAGTGCCAGATATCGTAGATTTGTTTAGAAAAACAAGGTTGATAGGGGTAGGGGTAATGAATTTTTATATAATTAATTAATTCACTTTCATTTGATATATTTCCAGCCAATTGGACGCCGAAATTTGATGGCGATGTAAGACCTAGGGCAGGTCTTGTTTTTGTTGAACCCAGAATTTACAATGAAGTGTTGAAAGAAGAGGCTACTCTGAAAAAGCAATCATCTTTAAAATCCAGAAGTCGATTAACGAACTTAAATAATTTAACAATAGAAGATGAATCAAATATTTTGGAACCCATTGAGTCATGACCAGAATGAGTGATAGAAATTTCGCTGTAAAGGCTGCTCGCTACATACAGTTATTATAAATTTCCATAAAATAACTTAACCCACAACTTTATCAAGCGTTTTAAAGGGAGATGGTATATCCACCAGTCTGATAAATTGTATGTTGTTTCCAATAGATTTGGATTGAATTGTGAAAAATGGAATACGTCCCCAATTCGAATACACGGAACAACAATATGTACCGTGGACGATTTGATGGTTTCGTCTTAAGGATACTGTGAATTGTTTATACAAATAATTTGTCATGATTCGTGCTATTGTACTGTTATCAGTCACTATAACAGCAGTTTTGCGACATTTGCTATGAATGAATAATCTTTGTTCCAGTGAATATTGGCAAATTTTTTTCACAAAAGTAATCTGCTAAACATACTGGATTTGAACCCGAGTATATCAACTGTATTCCACATGGGAAGAACATTAAACAATAGTTATATAGTTATGGTATATAATGGTACGTTAGTTGAAAAAGAAAGCATGAAAAGAAGGAGCAACATAATTGCTATTTAAATGTAAATACTGTCTGTAGTTAGTCTATTTTAATATGTATAGTCCATAATTGTATATAGAAGTATGCAACTTATTACAGTGTACCAGTTACTGATATATATATATATATATTATGGTAGGTCACTATCATGGTTTAGAATGACTATAATGGATCGTTATAATTGCACTATTATACATATTACATAATTAACTGTTGATACAACAAGAGTCTTCTATATCAACTTCTACTGCCTGTTTGCTAATCCTGTACATAATGTATTGTCTATCAGGGTTTCTGTATGCAACTGTATTTGCCACGTGCCAATTGAATCCTGATAGTACGAATGTTTTGAATTCTAGATAGTTATTATAATCGTTATTTATGTAGTTGATACACTTGATCTATTTATTTTCTTATCGTTGATATTGTTAAGATATATTGTTACGTCACAACTCAGATACGTCCTATCCTGTGGTGTATATTGATTGGTTCTAATGGCGTGTGAGATACATATTTTCCTGAATTGTGAAAACGTAACTTTTGGTTATTTACAAAAAAATAATGTATATGATTTAAAAGACTGTGATATGTTTATCAACCCTGCAGACGTATAGATTGCGATTTAAACAGAAACAGGGTATCAATGCCAAATATATTGTGATATTTTCATTGTTTTATGGGAATAGTAGGTAAATTATTTTATAATTTTATATTATTTATATTATTTTATTATTTTAATGAAATTAAAGGCTGAATATCTGTTAGTACAATGATATGATTTTTTTCCGAATGGACCACACAGTGTTTGTCTGTAATTTCGAATATACTGGCGTATAAAATATGTACTGAGATCATTATATAAATGATTTCGTCCTTTTCACATCTTTATAATCTAAATCATAGATACTAAAGTGATAGCAAAGATAATATACAAACATCCAGACCCACAATAGTCTATTTCATTACACATTGCCTTGTTATTTATTTCAATTCTATTTTCCCCCTTATTAGATCGCAGGAAATGTACAGTACAGTCAGAAATGTTTAATAGAACAGGTGATGTGTTCTGGTATTATATCAGGTATTCACTGTATTTTGATAAAATCAAACTTTAATTGTTGTTGACAAGTCTCTCTTTTTCAGATGTTAAAGACATTTTATCTTATAAAGCTGTCGATTTATCAAATAAACATCCTTGAAGTTATATCTTGCACTTTTAGTTTAAAATATTTTGAATGTGCCATTCTTGTTTTTAGTTGAAAATAAATCGAGCTACCGTTTCCTTCAGAGACATCTGTTTATTTAATTTAATACGTTAGACTTTACATGTTGCTTATAATAAATTATAAATCTTAAATGCATCAATTGTTGTGTAGTAATTACTAGTGAGACTAGGAAAATATATCTATCACTTGAGAAATACTCGCCCGTATATCAGCGGCTGTATTTCAAATTCAGGGTTGACTGTTTTGTGGACAGTTAAACTACCGAAGATTATTTTCAATTAAAGTCTCTCTCTCTCTCTCTCTCTCTCTCTCTCTCTCTCTCTCTCTCTCTCTCTCTCTCTCTCTCTCTCTCTCTCTCTCTCTCTCTCTCTCTCTCTCTCTCTCTCTCTCTCTCTCTCTCAGACGTAAAGGTACGCCCTCACACATTGTCGTGTGTATGGTCAACATTTCATTTTCGCCTGAACGCGTTCTAAAAATTTTTATATGATTTGAATATAACTACGTCTACTTAAAAGAATGTAATTATTGTTTACAGTCTAGATCAGGAAGACAGCCTACAACTATTGTTTTACAGTTTAGATAAGGAGGACTGTCGATAATAATTGTTTTAATAGTTCATATAGGGAAGACAGCCTGTTATGTACAGTTGAAATAAATAGGACAGACTATAATTACTGTTTTACTGTTTAGATAGGGAAAAAAGTCTATTGTGTACAATGTCGATAAGGAAAGTAGCGATATTTAGTATTTTACAGTTAAGATAAAGATGACAGCCTATAATTATTGTTTACATTTTTTAGATAAGGACAACCCATTTTGTACAGTTTAGATAAAGAGGACAACCCATTTTGTACAGTTTAGATAAGGAGGACAACCCATTTTGTACAGTTTAGATAAGGAGGACAACCCATTTTGTACAGTTTAGATAAGGAGGACAACCCATTTTGTACAGTATAGATAAGGAGGACAACCCATTTTGTACAGTATAGATAAGGAGGACAACCCATTTTGTACAGTATAGATAAGGAGGACAACCCTATTTGTACAGTATAGATAAGGAGGACAACCCTTTTTGTACAGTTTAGATAAGGAGGACAACCCTTTTTGTACAGTTTAGATAAGGAGGACAACCCTTTTTGTACAGTTTAGATAAGGAGGACAGCCCTTTTTGTACAGTTTAGATCAGGAGGACAATCCTCTTTGTACAGTTTACATAAGGAGTACAATCCTTTTTGTACAGTTTAGATAAGAAGGACAACTCTTTTTGTACAATGTAGATAAGGAGGACAACCCTTTTTGTACAGTTTAGATAAGGAGGACAATCCTTTTTGTACAGTTTACATAAGGAGGACAATCCTCTTTGTACAGTTTACATAAGGAGGACAATCCTCTTTGTACAGTTTAGATAAGGAGGACAATCCTTTTTGTACAGTTTAGATAAGGAGGACAATCCTTTTTGTACAGTTTAGATCAGGAGGACAGCCCTTTTTGTACAGTTTAGATGAGGAGACAGCCCTTTTTGTACAGTTTAGATAAGGAGGACAACCCTTTTTGTACAGTTTAGATCAGGAGGACAGCCCTTTTTGTACAGTTTAGATAAGGAGGACAGCCCTTTTTATACAGTTTAGATAAGGAGGACAGCCCTTTTTGTACAGTTTAGATAAGGAGGACAGCCCTTTTTGTACAGTTTAGATAAGGAGGACAGCCCTTTTTGTACAGTTTAGATAAGGAGGACAGCCCCTTTTGTACAGTTTAGATAAGGAGGACAGCCCTTTTTGTACAGTTTAGATAAGGAGGACAGCCCTTTTTGTATAGTTTAGATGAGGAGGACAGCCCTTTTTTACAGTTTAGATAAGGAGGACAGCCCTTTTTGTACAGTTTAGATCAGGAGGACAACCCTTTTTGTACAGTTTAGATAAGGAGGATAGCCCTTTTTGTATAGTTTAGATAAGGAGGACAGCCCTTTTTGTACAGTTTAAATAAGGAGGACAACCCTTTTTGGACAACCCTTTTTGGACAGTTTTCAGGAGGACAACCCTTTTTGTACAGTTTCCGGAGGACAGCCCTTTTTGTACAGTCAAGATAAGGAGGACAGCCCTTTTTGTACAGTTTAGATTAGGAGGAGGACAGCCCTTTTTGTACAGTTTAGATCAGGAGGACAACCCTTTTTGTACAGTTTAGATCAGGAGGACAACCCTTTTTGTACAGTTTAGATAAGGAGGACAGCCCTTTTTGTACAGTTTAGATAAGGAGGACAACCCTTTTTGTACAGTTTAGATAAGGAGGACAACCCTTTTTGTACAGTTTAGATAAGGAGGACAACCCTTTTTGTACAGTTTAAATAAGGAGGACAGCCCTTTTTGTACAGTTTAGATAAGGAGGACAGCCCTTTTTGTACAGTTTAGATAAGGAGGACAGCCCTTTTTGTACAGTTTAGATAAGGAGGACAGCCCTTTTTGTACAGTTTAGATAAGGAGGACAGCCCTTTTTGTACAGTTTAGATCAGGAGGACAAACCCTTTTTGTACAGTTTAGATCAGGAGGACAGTTTAGATAAGGAGGACAACCCTTTTTGTACAATTTAGATAAGGAGGACAACCCTTTTTGTACAGTTAAATAAGGAGGACAGCCCTTTTTGTACAGTTTAGATAAGGAGGACAACCCTTTTTGTACAGTTTAGATCAGGAGGACAACCCTTTTTGTACAGTTTAGATAAGGAGGACAACCCTTTTTGGACAGTTTAGATCCGGAGGACAACCCTTTTTGTACAGTTTAGATAAGGAGGACAGCCCTTTTTGTACAGTTTAGATCAGGAGGACAACCCTTTTTGTACAGTTTAGATCAGGAGGACAACCCTTTTTGTACAGTTTAGATCAGGAGGACAGCCCTTTTTGTACAGTTTAGATAAGGAGGACAGCCCTTTTTGTACAGTTTAGATAAGGAGGACAACCCTTTTTGTACAGTTTAGATAAGGAGGACAACCCTTTTTGTACAGTTTAGATAAGGAGGACAACCCTTTTTGTACAGTTAAATAAGGAGGACAGCCCTTTTTGTACAGTTTAGATAAGGAGGACAGCCCTTTTTGTACAGTTTGGTACACCCTTTTTGTATAGTTTAGATAAGGAGGACAGCCCTTTTTGTACAGTTTAGATAAGGAGGACAGCCCTTTTTGTACAGTTTAGATAAGGAGGACAACCCTTTTTGTACAGTTTAGATCAGGAGGACAACCCTTTTTGTACAGTTTAGATAAGGAGGACAACCCTTTTTGTACAATTTAGATAAGGAGGACAACCCTTTTTGTACAGTTTAGATAAGGAGGACAACCCTTTTTGTACAGTTTAGATAAGGAGGACAACCCTTTTTGTACAGTTTAGATAAGGAGGACAACCCTTTATGTACAGTTTAGATAAGGAGGAACACCCTTTTTGTACAGTTTAGATAAGGAGGACAACCCTTTTTGTACAGTTTAGATAAGGAGGAACACCCTTTTTGTACAGTTTAGATAAGGAGGACAGACCTTTTTGTACAGTTTAGATAAGGAGGACAGCCCTTTTTGTACAGTTTAGATAAGGAGGACAACCCTTTATGTACAATGAAGATAAGGAGGACAGCCCTTTTTTGTACAGTTTAGATAAGGAGGACAACCCATTTTGTACAGTTTAGATAAGGAGGACAACCCTTTATGTACAATGAAGATAAGGAGGGCAACCCATTTTGTACAGTTTAGATAAGGAGGACAACCCTTTATGTACAATTTAGATAAGGAGGACAACCCTTTATGTACAATGAAGATAAGGAGGGCAACCCATTTTGTACAGTTTAGATAAGGAGGACAACCCATTTTGTACAGTTTAGATAAGGAGGACAACCCTTTATGTACAATGAAGATAAGGAGGGCAACCCATTTTGTACAGTTTAGATAAGGAGGACAACCCATTTATGTACAATTTAGTTTATAAGGAGGACAACCCTTTACATGTACAATGAATGATAAAGAGGACAGGGCCCTTTTTTGTACAGTTTAGATAAGGAGGACAAACCTTTTTTGTACAGTTTAGATAAGGAGGACAACCCTTTATGTACAATGAAGATAAGGAGGGCAACCCATTTTGTACAGTTTAGATAAGGAGGACAACCCTTTATGTACAATGAAGATAAGGAGGGCAACCCATTTTGTACAGTTTAGATAAGGAGGACAACCCATACAATGAAGTAAGGAGGGCAACATTTTTAGATATAGGAGGACAACATTTGTAATTATAGATAAGGAGGACAACTTATAATTATCGCTTTTCAGTTAAGATAAAGAGGACTGCCTATAATTTTTGTCTTCTTCGAAATCTTAAATGAATTATGAAAACACGTCATCCCTCTGTACAGTAAAACATGCTATAGTGGCCACCTCTATATAAAGATCACCTGTCTATAAAGGCCAGTTTTGAAAAGTCCCTTGACTGCATACTTTAACTAAATTGAACCTGTGTATAAGGGTCACCTGTACATAAAGGTCAATATTCTCTGGTCCCTTGGGTGGCCCCTATATACAGGTTTTACTGTATTTAGTGATCTAGAAGTAGTAAATGAACTGGATAGATTACATGACCAATATGTACTGGTTCCAGCAGACAAAGCCTCAAATAATGTAGTTTTTATTTGCAAAGCTAATTACTATAATTGTTCATTAGAAGAGCTAGGGTTTAAATAAGGATACCCGTTACAGTTTAGATAAGGAGGACATCCGATTATAATTGTTTTATTATTTAGATAAGGAAGACGGCAATCCAATTCTTCATACTCAAAAACATAACGGTTCAATTCAGTTACTGTAGTTATTCATTGGCAAATACGAACACACAAACACCGCTCGTTAGTTGACAATATCAATTGTTTATGTACATCATAAATATGTTGTTTGATGATAATTGGTAACCATATTTGCTGACAAAGGAAAGATTGGTTGAGCCAATATTTACCCAATACTAGTGTATAAAGCATATCATTAATGTTTTATAGTTAAGGTAAGGAGGACGGCCTATAATTGTTGTTTCACAGTTTAGATAAGGAGGACACTATGCCTATAAATTTTGTTTTAACACAGTTTAGGAGGAAGACAGCCTATGATAACCGTTTACAGCTTAGATAAGGAGGACGGCCTATAATTGTTGTTTCACAGTTTAGATAAGGAAGACAGCCTATGATAACCGTTTACAGCTTAGATAAGGAGGACGGCCTATAATTGTTGTTTCACAGTGTTGTTTAACCACAGCTTAGATAAGGGACGGCCTATAAGCACAGATAATAACTGTTTACAGCTTAGATAAGGAGGACGGCCTATAATTGTTGTTTCACAGTTTAGATAAGGAAGGATGATAACCGAGCTTAGACGGCCTATAATTGTTGTTTCACAGTTTAGATAAGGAAACAGCCTATAATAAAACGTTTACAGCTTAGATAAGGAGGATGGCCTATAAATTGTTCACAGTTTTCACAACTGTTTAGCTTAAGGAGGATGGCCTATAGCACTAGATAATAACAGATTACAGTTTTAGACAAGGACGGCCGGTCTAATGTTTAGATTGCCAATTTAACTGTTTAGCTTAGATAAGAAGGACGGTCTATAATTATTGTTTTAGGAGGGACAGCCAAAATAGTTTAGCTTAGATAAGGAGGACATTGTTGCGTATAATAAGGAGGATAGTTTATTAGTTTAGACAAGAGGGCGGTCCTATATTGTTTTAATGTTTAGATAAGAAGGACACATAATTGGTTTAGATAAGGAGCCTATGATAACTGTTTACATCTTAGACAAGAGAACGGCCTATAATTATTGTTTTACAGCTTAGATAAGGAGGACGGCCTATAATTATTGTTTTATAGTATAGATAAGGAGGACGGCCTATAATTATTGTTTTATAGTATAGATAAGGAGGACGGCCTATAATTATTGTTTTACAGCTTAGATTATAGATTATTGTTTTATAGAATAGATGAGGAGGACGGCCTATAATTATTGTTTTATAGTTTAGATAAGGAGGACGGCCTATAATTATTGTTTTATAGTTTAGATAAGGAGGACGGCCTATAATTATTGTTTTATAGATTAGATGAGGAGGACGGCCTATAATTATTGTTTTATAGTTTAGATAAGGAGGACGGCCTATAATTATTGTTTTGCAGTTTAGATAAGGAGGACAGCCTATAATAACTGTATACAGTTTAGATAAGTAGGATGTCCTTTAATAACTGTTTACAATTTAGAAAAGGAGAGCTGCCTATAATTATTATTGTTTTAAAGTTTAGATATGGAGAACAGCCTATAATAACTGTTTACAGTTTAGATAAGGATGACACAAAACATCATAAATTGTTTAGCTCCTTTGTACCCCGTTTGGTTTAATTGAGGGTGTATTTTTTCTAAACAATCTATCATTAGATGTTTCATCTTAATATTCATACATTACGATGAAACATCTAATGATAGATAAAAAGAAATATAATTCAATTAAATTTTGTTAAACAGCACCTTGAAATATCCTACAACTCCGTGGGCAATGAATCTCATAAAAATTCAATACAACAAAGACGATACGATACCAAAGCGTCATGCAAAACATCAAACAATACGTAAAGTGGCAAACATACCAAAAAACTGTCATGCCGGCAAACTGGTAAACTGTTATTACAGAGAAGAACATACAGTAAAAATGTCATGGCGGCAAACTGGTGAACTGTTATTACAGAGAAAAACATACAGTAAAATTGCCATGACGGTAAACAGTTATTACAGAGAAGAACATACAGTTAAACTGTCTTGACATCAAACTGGTAAACTGTTATTACAGAGAACATACAGTAAAACTGTCATGACATCAAACTGGTAAACTGTTATTACAGAGAAGAACATAAAGTAAAACTTAACTGCCATGACAGCAAACTGGTAAACTGGTATTACAGAGAAGAACATACAGTAAAATTGTCATGACGGTAAACTGTTATTACAGAGAAGAACATACAGTAAAACTGTCATGGCGGTAAACTGTTATTACAGAGAAGAACATACAGTAAAACTGTCATGGCAGCAAACTGGTAAACTGTTATTACAGAGAAGAACATACAGTAAAAATGTCATGGCGGCAAACTGGTAAACTATTATTACAGAGAAGAACATACAGTAAAACTGTCATGGCGGCAAACTGGTAAACTGTTATTACAGAGAAGAACATAAAGTAAAACTGTCATGGCGGCAAACTGGTAAACTGTTATTACAGAGAAGACCATACATTAAAACTGTCATGGCGGCAAACTGGTAAACTGATATTACAGAAACAAACATACAGTAAAACTGTTATTACGGCAAACTGGTAAACTGTTATTACAGAGACTAGCATACAGTAAAATTTCACGACAGAGACGAACATACAGTAAAATTGCCATGACAGCAAACTGGTAAACTGTTATTACAGAGAAGAACATACAGTAAAATTGTCATGACAGTAAAATGTTATTATAGGAACGAACATACAGAAAAAACTGTCATGACGGTAAACTGTGATTACAGAGAAAAATATACAGAAAAACTGTTATGGCGGTAAACTGTTATTACAGAGACGAACATACAGTAAAACTCTCATGACGGCGAACTGGTAAACTGTTATTATAGAGACGAACAGACAAACTGGTAAACTGTTATTACAGAGACGAACAGACAAACTGGTAAACTGTTATTACAGAGGTAAATACAGTACAATACAGTAAACTCATGACGATAAACTGTTAAACTGTTGTTACAGAGACAAACAAATAGTAAAACTGTAATGATGCATAGACAAACAAACAATCAAAATGCCATGGCGGCAAACTGGTAAACTGTTATTACATATACGAACAAACATTAATACTAGCATGACCACAACCTGGCAAACTATTATAATATAGGCGCACAGGCAAACTGGTAAAGTGTTATTAAGAAACGAATAAACAGTAAAACTGTTATGACGGCAAATTGGTAAACTGTTATTACAAAAAAGAATAAACAGTAAAACTGTTATGATAGCAAACTGGTAAACTGTTATTACGGAAACGAATAAACAGTAAAACTGTTATGACGGCAAACTGGTAAACTGTTAGTAAAAACTGCCGTGACGGCAAACTGGTAAACTGTGATTACAGAAAAAAATATACAGAAAAACTGTTATGACGGTAAACTGTTATTACAGAGACGAACATACAGTATAACTATCATGACGGCAAGCTAGTAAACTGAGACAAAACAGAGACAAACAGTTAGTAAAACTGCCATGACGGCTAATTGTTACTAACATACAGAGACGAACATACAGTGAAACTCTCATGACGGCGAATTGGTAAACTGTTATTATAGAGACGAACAGACAAACTGGTAAACTGTTATTACAAAGACGAACAGACAAACTGGTAAACTGTTATTACAGAGGCAAACACAGTACAATACAGTAAACTCATGACGACAAACTGTTAAACTGTTGTTACAGAGACAAACAAATAGTAAAACTGTAATGATGCATAGACAAACAAACAATAAAAATGCCATGACGGCAAACTGGTAAACTGTTATTACATATACGAACAAACATTAAAACTGGCATGACCACAACCTGGCAAACTATTATAATAGAGGCGCACGGGCAAACTGGTAAAGTGTTATTACAGAAACGAATAAACAGTAAAACTGTTATGATAGCAAATTGGTAAACTGTTATTACAGAAACGAGTAAACAGTAAAACTGTCGCGACGGCAAACTGGTAAACTGTTATAACAAAGACAAACAAACAGTAAAACTGTCATGACGGCAAACTGGTAAACCCATTACGGCAGATTGTTAAACTGTTATTACAGAGAGAAACAATAAAACTGTCATGACGGCAAACTGTTATTACAGAGACGAATATACAATAGAATTGTCATGACGGCAAACTGGTAAACTGGGTCTCGACCATGAAGCAACCGATAGACAACAGGATATGAAGTGATTCTTAAATCATGTCTTTTGTTTTGACTGTCAACGCAGTATGGAAGGGACATGTGAAAAAAATTTATCTCGTGCGCACGACTTAATATTGTTTTCCTCAAAAATTATGTCGTGCGCACGACTTAATATTTTTCTCTCTCATTTTTATGTCGTGCGCACGACTTAATATTTTTTCTCTCATTTTTTATGCCATGCTTACGATTTAATATTTGTTTTCTCTCATTTGTTATGTCGTGCGTACGACTTAATATTTTTTTTCCTTTTTTTATGTCGTGTACACGAATTAATATATTTTTCCTATGTTTTTATGTTGTGCGCACGACATAGTTATGTCGTACGCACGATTGTTGGTGTTTAATAAAGGTTTTTGATACCCTTTATGGTTTAAAAAATGTTTCGCCTATCTAGGGGTGGGGCGGGGGACTAGGTAATTCCTATAAAAACTCTTTCTACATCAGAGATCTGGCAGAATAAATATCTGATTTAGCAAGAGTTCCCATAGGAATTAGGGACTATTGTGCTTCAGCTACCCCAAATAATTGTGTTGAAATGAAAAATATTATGTTAAAGCTTTCGCAACTTTGTATAATTCCTTTACGGTGTTATACAGTACCCAGGGATCATATACAATGTACGCAATAATACAAAATACGTGTATAACGAAGTGTTCACGAGACGGAAGTAGACTAAGTGTTCGTATTTTATTGTTTTTCAAGATAAAATTGTTTTCTTGGAGCCTACACAAACGCTATTAATCATTTCAACTATCCTATTTAAGATATAGTCCGAATCCCCTATACCCGTAGAACACTATGAGAAAGAGTTCGAAATGAGGTACCCCACTTTGTGACATTTGCGATTTATGCTAATTTCAAATGTTCACCCAGGCTATACTTGAATACCTCCCACTATGGGCTAACTATGAAAGGTTAGCTCAGAAAATATAATAAATTGTGCTTACAATATCAACTAAAATGTGCACACAATATAGTTAAACTATGTGCACACAATAAAACTAAATTGTGTGCGCAATATAACTAAACTGTGTGCACAATATAGAATAAAAGTATTGTATGTTACCAAAGGGATCCCCTAATAAATAAATTGTGCGCACAACATAATAAATGTCTAAGTGTGTGTTCAATATTACCGCACCCCTTTAGTTACATACCATAGAGTACTTTTTATTATATTGTGGCACAATTTAGTTATAACAGGGCACAGTTTATCTATATTATGCACACAATTTAACATCCATATTGTGCGCAGTTTAGGTATATTGTGATCACAATTTAGCTATATTGTGCATACAGTTTAACTTTATTTTGTGGACAGTTTAGCTATCTGTCTGTATAGATAAGAAGAGGTCTGAGGGACATTTTGTCGCTCACCTGGCAAATTTGGTCAACATTACATAAGAAGTAAAAAATGTTTAAAAGATGATATTTTCTGTTTAATTAGCACATTTTCAAAGATGTTCCCAGTTGTGACTTCTTTTAGAGCCCTATGTGTCTTAGTCCATTTTTCTTTGTAAACATTATGCAGCTTTATATGGGGATATTTCCTGCAAACTTGTGTTTTATCATTCATTTTTTTTAAAATTTGTAAATGTCTAAAAGTTGATTAAAAACTGATATTTTCTATTTACTTAGGTGCCTGTGACCTCAACCTTCAACCCCATGACCTTGAAACTTTGTCAAACTATTAATCCTAAATTGAAATCTGATCATAAACGTTATGGTTTTATACAGTAGCTTATTATCCCAAAATTGACTGATCTTTTGTATTCAAAGATATATTAGAAAGTGGTTAGGAATTATCTAAATATTATTGTGACAAAATTTCAATGTCATAGGCTTAAAAGTCAAGGTGTCAAGCACCTAGGTAAACAGAATATACTTTTTTTTTTGTCAATTTTTCTTACTTCTATATTCTTAAGAACCAATGGGCCAATTTCAACTAAACTTGCCAAGAACTAACCTCGTATAAGCAATGTAGCTTTTGCAAATGTAAAGGGCCAATGACCAGAGAGGGCTCCAAAGGAGGCAAAAAGGGGTCAAAACTTGGTAAATCTACTCCTCATAAACCGATGATTAGGTTTCTTTCAAATTTGGTATACATCATTGTCAAGTCAATAGCTACAATTTTTGGAATGAAATTGAAATCTCTTCATAAACGAGCCTTGAGTAAGCACTTCAAATAACATATGACATGGTTTTATACAAATGGCTACTTAACTCATAACTGATAGACATTCTGTATCCAGAGATATATTATAAAGTTGTTAGTAATAATCTAAAAAGATCAGTTTGACAAAGTGTCAAGTTAATTGGGTCGAAGGTTAAGGTCACAGGCTCCAATTAAACAGAAAAGATCATCTTTTTGACATTTTCGACTTCTAATGCAATATTGAACAAATTTGCCCGGTGAGCAAGAAAATTACCCCTCCGACCTCTTCTTACCTATACAGATAAAGCTCAACTGTGCACACAATATGTCCACAATATAAACTGTGTGAACAATATAACTAAACTTGTGCATGATATAGTTAAACTATGTGCACAATATAAACTGTGCACACAATATCGTTCAACTGTGTGCACAATATAATAAACTATGTACACAATGTAAGTAAACTGTGCACACAATATAGGTACACTTGTAAACTGTGTGCACAATATAATATTTGTTACAGTGGGACCACAATATAATAAAAATACTCTATTGTTTGTCACTAAAGGGGTACTGTAAATAAAAACTAAACTGTGAACACAATATAATATTTTGTTAAAATATGTGCACAATATAACTAACCTGTGTGCAGAATGTAGTTAAACTGTGCACACAATATAGGTAGATTTGTAAGCTGTGCACACAATATAATTAAACTGTGCACACAATTTAACTGAAATGTGCACATGACATAATGAATGTTAAACTGTGTGTACAATAAAGTTAAACTGTGCACACAATATAGATAAACTGTGCACACAATATGATATTTATTGTGTGTACAATATAATAAAAAATATTCTATTGTATGTCACTAAATGGGCGCCACAAATAAAACTAAACTCTGCACACAATATAATATTTCGTTATACTGTGTGCACAATATAACTAAACTGTGCGCACAATATATCTAAATTGTGCACACAATATAGGTACATTTGTAAACTACCTGCACAATATAATTAAACTGTGCACACAATATAACTAAACTAAACAAAAATACTTTCTTGTATGTCACTAAAGGGGTGCTGTAAATTAAACCAAACTGTGCACACATTATCACTGGCGGATTTAGAGGGGGCGTGGGGCGCACGTCCCTTAAAATTGCCTTTTGTCTTTTTTTGAATAGAAAATTGTAAATAAAGTTTTCGTGTCTGGAAGCCAGAAAATGGCCTCTCAGAGATTTCTCAAAAAAATTTCTAGACTGAATCCCAGATTTCCCAGACCTTTTAATAATAATAAAAAATGTAACATTTTGTGTTCCTTGAAACTCAAGGGTTTATTTGTGATTAATTAATCTGTCGATTTAATGTACTATTTGGGATAAAAACGAGTCGCAATGTGAAAATTAACTCTCTGTGCATTTCTGAGGAAATACCCTGGACAAGGGAGGCAAACGTAGTCCTATAACATTAAAACATTAAAACATCAGGTGGCGATATTTACATTTTCTATTTTCTTTTTCATTTATTTTGTTATATACTATTTATATTTGATAGTTTTGCTTTCAAACTGCTGCATTTCAAGAAAGGTTAAAAATGTAAATGTCAGCATAAACACATGAATTTCATGTGTTTATGCTGATATTTACATTTTTAACTTTTCATAACGAAACGTTGAAAATAAAATATGAAGGACTAAGGGAAAACGGTTTTGTGTCTGGAAGCTAGAAAATACCTCATCGGGCTTCCAATTAATTGGATTATTCAAAATTTTATCTCGGGAGCTTACTCCCAAAAATATTTTAAGGATAAAGAGGTCATAATTCAGTGTCTGGACGCTATTACTAATTAAGCCGAAATTTGTCCCAATTTTAGGTTACTTTTTTTGCTAAATCAACCTTCTTTTGATTATCAGTGTAATTTATTAGCGGAATCCAGGAAAGCAGGAAAATGCGTCTACGGACTTACAAATTTCAAGTGTTGTCTGAAAGATGTTTAAAACCTGACCCATTAGTACACTTAGTATTATGTGTAGTGACAATGAAAGGATTCAGGCGCAGCGAAAAGAATAGGTGTAAAACCATTGATTTTTAAGTGAAAAGCCGGAAAATTAATAACATATTTCCATAAATGTTCGTGCCTCGGCGACGATACTCTGTATTTGCGACCTTCAAAGCCTGTGAACTTCTAGTTAGATCGTGTCTGGGAAGCTTAAAAATTCCATAACTTTTTTTTCAAAAACTACGTTTTCCTATTGTCTCAAATGAATTATTGCTTCACAATTTATCCAACAATTTGTAAAACAAAACATGTTTAATAAGGCTTGTATTATAACAGTCTAGTATAATTATGTTACCCCTCATCCCCACCCTGAATAATGCTCGATCCGCATCCTAGGGCACTTTAAAGATCAAAAGCACGCCCCTCTAACCTAAAATCCTGTAACCGCCTATAATTATAATATTTGTTAAACTGTGTGCACAATATAACTAAACTGCACATAGTATAGTAAAAAAAAACCACTGTATCGTATGCCAGAAGAGAGGCACTACAATATTTCGTTTTCTTAAGATAATTATTTTACCATGTGAAAAAATGTGTGTCCTAAACATACTGCCGTACATCTCTGTGCCTGTGGCGTAGCTCCATATGTAGGCTACCCCGTCACGCCATGGCGTGCACATCGCGGGAAAATTAAAAAAAAAATACAAAGGAGTAAAACCTATAACTAGATCTATATGTCCGTAAATATAGAATCAACTCTGGAAAAAAATCGGTTTTGTTTTATTTTCGTAAAAAGTGAGCAAAATACAGTTTTAGTAGGCCTAGTTAGTACAATTTAAGACCCTCAGAACGCACCATTTTGCATGTAGTAAAAATAATCTTGGAGGGGGTCCCTTTCTGGCATGGTCTTCACGTTGACTGAACTACGCCCTGCATTTCCACTTCTTTATTTAGGAAAAATAATACCAAATCCAAAGCAACTTCTAGATCCGCCAACATGAATGCTAAATCTACCTGTCTCTGATTTAACTATGTAATTTAGATCTAGATTACTATACGAACTACAAACAGAAATATGTGTCTGTCTTTGACCTAGATACATTCATAATTCTAAACATTACTGTCATTAGCTCTCTCCTCTGACTGCATCAACCCCCGCATAAGTTATAAGCAGTGTTTTGAAATTCTCCCGCTCTACTTTCACTTCGTACGTGAGCCAAGGTCATAAGTTCATTTCAGACATTTGTTGTGTTGTGAAGTAGTTTTAATGAACGTATAGGTAAACTTCCGTCGGCAGTTGTCACTCGTGCCGCTTGATACACATCGTAAATTATTTTATGAATGGTGCATAAAAATGTGAAAATGCCGACGATCAAATCAGATGGAGTTCGGAATGGAATCGTTAAACAGGAAAAAGAAACTTCGAGGGACCAGACATTGTCACAGTTAATGGTTATATATTTATTGGTAGTTGCAACCATATCTGCATCATGGAGTTTAGGGGCATATCAGTACTCCTTCATATGGGTATTTGCGATGATTGCGTCGCTGTTTATTGTTTGGAAGACAAAATTGACAAATATTATCCGCAACAGACTGATAACGGAGGAAAACAGAATACATCGTAAACGTGCACTAAAACAGAGTGAAACAGGGGAATGGTTCAATTTTGTACTAAACAGATGGTAAGTGATTTTAAAACTTAAAATGAAATCGACATGGAATTTATCTTCAATGCTTCAATTTCTCAAATTAATTTTTGTAGATCTAACAAGAAAACACAGGTAGTGCCAAGATTAATATTTAGTAAATTTACAGCTAGATTTATAGCTAAAAATAAGATAGATTGGCTTTTCAGTACTTACTATAGATTACCTTTAAATATTTAAATAAAATGGGTTTAAAGTCTATTTCCATGTTACCACATTCATTTTGTAGGTGTACTCATGCATACCAATTTATTACATTTTATTATTTGTATGTCATACGGAGTTTGTGTGTTATCATGATATTTAACCCCACTTCTATAGACGTGGCCGCATGTTGTTTACATGTAGCATAATACAGGTTTAATATAAGTTACATTAAATTGAAAAGTCTTCACTTTTTATTAATCCTGTGAAGTTATGGGAGAAACCAATTTAGTTCTAGCATTTTCACTGTGTCACATTTGTTCAACTTAGTACAGTAATCAGTATATATATATATAATATATACATGTAACCTGTATGGTTGCATTTGACCTCAAATAGAACTACTACAGATATACTCTATAGGCGTGTCATATAGATGTAATATAATGTGATAAGTAGAAAGGCACGTCAACTCTTTAGATTTTGTTAAAAGTGATTTGGATGGTTGTGAGACTGGGCCTTCATGGTCAAGTTGAAAGAAGGGGTTTAAATTTTTAACAAATGATCTGGAAATTGGGAAACAGGGCCAAAACTGCGAGACTCCTGCGGAAATCGGGAGAGTTGGCAAGTTTTGCTAAAATCTGAGTCCTGCTGGAACGTAAACTTACTTTTCTGAGGTAATTTGCCAGTTTTTTTTGTGGAAGGCCAGCTGTCTCTTCCTGGGTACATTGTAACCAGAGTTTTTCCACCACATACCATATTTATATTTATAACTGAAAAATTGTTGAGTGTGAGTGTAAAACAAACAGTAAAACAATAAAAAAGATAGTTGTGATGTGGTGTAGTGGTGGGTGTTGAAAATTGCTCTGTCAGCACTCAGCAGTGTTTTTCTGAAAGCTTATACTTGGAGTATTTATATGTAAAACAGTTAAACTATGTACATGTACACCTCTTCACTATGGCTAGCATAGGTTCAGCCAAAGGTTTGAGTCTAAAAGCTGAACTGACCATCTCAAAGCATTTACAAGTTTAGTATCAGTAAGTGTAAACTGCAGAAAATGTGTGATTTGGAGTCGAGCAAGTACATGTAGGTCCCTCTATTATATATAATGTATATGCAGATTCTCAAGCACCTGTATATCCATGGCTTTGCACTATAAAGTCATTTGGAGTCTAAAAACTTGTTTGAAAGTATTATCATAATCAGTTGATCCTGAAGTCTGAATGACTGAAAAGACCTATTTGAGACCATAAATGTTCTCTTTATAATGGCACCTGACTTGCAAAAGGTGTGACCAGTCAATAGGGGATTGCACCTGATCCAACCTCTGGATTTCAAGAGGTCAGTGGTAACTCTGACAAACAGGAGATGCTTACCCCAGAGTTTTTGAAATTCACTGGTCTTGTCAGAAAAACTGGTAAATTTTACAAAAGTTTGGTGAAATCTATTTGATAACTCATTAACTGGTCCAAATGACCAGTATTTCAATTCAATTGTGTAGATATACAGACCAGTAAAATTTATTAATTATTATTTATTTTATGAAATTCCTTACCGTGGTAATTCACTGGTCCGGTTGACCAGTAATTTTTTCTTTATTTCAAAATGTCTGTTACCCGTGGCCGGGTTCCATGGCACCTGATCCCACAGCCACTTCCATAGGTCTGTAACCTCGGTGACCTACATGTACATTGTACACGTAACAGTGTTTAATCTCTATTCATTAAAGTACATTCAATGCTTTCTGGCTGGATTCTGTGCTGATAGGATGGAGAAGTGTGCCACTCACAGGAAGCTGATTTTTGTGGATACATTTTGTAACCAGGGGCCCATTTTAATATCAAAATGTCTCAAGTCCTAAGTCTGCCTAAAGTCCAAGGACTTAAAAACAAAACTGAGGACTTTTTAAAATGTATGAACACACGCAATCCTATCCTTACTCAGGTCGTCATAGGGCATATTCATAGATTTTAAAATGAAATATTGATACCTGCTTCATTTGCAGAGATAAATGATGACACTTACAGCAATAAGTTCTAAGTCTACACACTGCCTCTGGGTAGTAAAACTAGCACATAAATCGGCAATAGCTACAAAGTATTGGTCTATTAAACTCAGACTAATTGGATGAACATTTAGGCTATATGATATATATATATATTTGATTCAAATGTTAGGTAAGGCATGATACAAGAGATCTTTGGAAATGTACAATTGTACATGTACATAATGAATAGACTATTGCTAGCAGCTTTAGTTTGGAGGGCTGTGTATCATGGCTCAAAAGTGTATCAAAATATATCACAATGAATAAAAAGTGTATTACCATGTATCATGTTGATATAATATATCATTGTTTGGAATATTCAGTCTAACATTGAAAATAGTTTTGTGAAAAACAGAAACAGTGAATGTAGGACTACATGTTCTACTTTAACTGTTCATTACATCTTGAACATTGCTAAATTGTTTTAGGCAAAAGAGATAATTTGTTGATATATCGCTTAGGTGAGACGAACAGACACTGAAATACTAATAAAGGAAACAACATATTAATTCCATTTTTTTTTTTCCCAAAAATTGTTGATATTTTTTTTTTCTCATATCGATACATCGTTTAGGCCAAAGTAATATCGCAATAAATCGTATTGATATACAATATATGTATATATTGTTACACCACTAGTATGTAACTGGGGCCTTCCCATTCATAGTTTTAGAGATCTGTTCAGTTTTGATATCTAAACTGTATGACAGTGACAGTACTGTTAAGTTCCAGATTCAGTTTTGATATTTTCTCATACAACAAATTAAATTTGTGTTAAATCCAAAATAATTAAGTACATACACTGTGTACACGTAAAAGCTAAAAGTAATTTTTTTTCTGTGACCGAAGGGACACCACAGAATTCTGCCTCTCTAAATTTGATTACAAGTCATCACTGTGCTTCATTCGTTTAATGTTGATTGTATTTTTTTCTATAACGTTTAACTACAATGTACTGGTAAAGTCAACATCCAACACTGGGTGTATGTGTAATATAACCAGCTGTTACTATGAAGGCTAAAAAAGCCTTACGATGATCATCTGTTAGCGACTGTTAAGTGACAACCACTAAGACAAAATACGTTAAAATCAATACCAAACGCTCATCATTAGATGACCTGATTCTTTTCTGAAATGAAATCTTTTATTTATTAGAAATATGTATTATAAATGTTTACCTAGTATAGTTTGTATATTTTCTACACTGGTAAACTGTCTTAGATATATTTATTTATGAATTTTCTTTGGTACATCTACTCTGGGATGAGACAATTTAATACTGAGATGGTGTCAGTTTAGTTCCTCTGTCTCATTACCATACATTTAACAGGCTTTAGCTGTGGTTTTTTTTCCAAAAATATTTCTTTCCTTTTTTACTACTTAAATAGATATACACTAACAAAACAGCGATATACACAGGCATAAAAATTCTTAAATTCCTATACATCTTCACATTGCTTGAGAAACCAAGTTTGGCAATTATTAATTTGCAATTGATTATTTCAGCCTTACTGGTATATTTGTATATGAATACCACTGAATACCACACTGCACTGGACCTTATTTTCACTATATATATATATATATATATATATAATATTTAAGATTTTCACAATTTTCTTCTACAAAATACACAACCTTATCCTCTCAAATTTTACCTTCTCAAGAATATATGTTTGAAATGGATTTAGACCTGTATTTTCAGAGATAAGAACTAATGGAGTGACTTGGTTGTAAATCTGTTATTCATAGGCTTTTTCCTTTTGATAAAATTGTCATGAACTACAAATAATTTCTTTTCTTATTAAATTTTACCATATTTCCCAATTTACTAATACTGGTATGTGTGAAAATCCCCAATATCATGTACCCTGGACGCACTTCAAGATCAAACCCTTGGTCCTTATCAATATCAACTGATTCAAGTTTCATATTTAAGTTTTTTTCTCACTTAAAGGGGCATTAGTTGTGGTTACAAAAAAAAAAAAAAATAGATTTTTGTACTTTTATTACTTGTACTTGATGTACAAAAACAATTAAAAGCTATACACAGTCACAAAAAATCTTACATTCATATTTACATAGTGGCTTGTATTTTGTGGAAATGAGGTCAAGGAATTAATCAAATGCACTGCTTTTCCTGTCCCTCCGATGAGACAGTAAAAACCAGGGTTCCCTATCACAGTAGGTGTCAGCACTTTAAAGAACCCTCACTGTTTAATGGCCATAAGTGCCAAGCATAGGCCAACTTTGAAGCTCTCCTCCAGCATTTGGTGATGTCTCCATATGAGTGAAAGATTCTTGAGTGGGATGTTAAACAACAATACATGTAAAACAACAATCAATCAGTTGCATGTGAAAAAGTGCCAAACTTGGGTTTCTCAAGCAATTTTCACAAAATATATAGGAATTTAATAATTTTTAGACCTGTATATATCTCTGTTTTGTTATTTTATATCAATCTAAGAATTAAAAAAGGAAAACAATTTTTTTTTAAAGATCCATCAATTGGCATCAAACTTTTAATTTTATAAATAGTTAATAGTTATTGTTCCTTAGCTAATTAATAATAATTTATGTAATGATTGACTCGCCCAAGAAAATGTTTAACAGTTCAGTAGATGTAATCAATATGATGAGGGTTTAAGGGAACTTGTAAGATACAGTTGATGTGAGAAGTAATTCTAAGTATGTAGTCAGCTGAAGCCTATTGACAGATGAGTAAGAACTGTTTAATTTTGATGTAATATTGATGTACCAGTAATATATATAATTTGCGATGAAATCTGATGAATGTTGTTTTTGACCTAAGGCCGTCCTGTGTCCACCCTGTGTCCATGTATATCTGTTTGTTTTGATGTAAAGTCTAACTGTAATATGTAATGAAATCTGATGAATGTTGTTTGTGACATGAAAAAAAAATTTATCCCCATGAAATTTTCTGATTCTATGTACAATATATAACATGTACATGTGTGTGTGTGTGTAGGTGTAGGTGTGTGTATGTGTAGGTGTGTGTGTGTGTGTGTAGGTGTGTGTGTGTATATATATATATATATGGTACAAAGTTTTCAGCCAAGTGTAACACACTCTGTAACTTATACATATTATACATATACAGTATTTAAAAGAGAATCAAGTTACAGAATGAGATATGACTCACTAGTTCAAACATGCCAAGTTACAGAATGAGATATCATGCACTAGTTTAAACATGTCAAATAGTGACAGAATGAGACATGACTCACTAGTTTAAACACTTTGACTTACAAAATGAGATACAACTCACTAATTCAAACATGTTGAGTTACAGAATGAGATATGACTCACTAGTTCAAACACTAGTTCAAGTTATTGAATGAGACATAACTTATTAGTTCAAACATGTCAAGTTACAGAATGAGATGTTACTTGTTAGTTCAAACACTTCGACTAACAGAATGGGATGTGACTCACTAGTTCAAACACTAGTTCAAGTTATTGAATGAGACATAACTTATTAGTTCAAACATGTCAAGTTACAGAATGAGATGTTACTTGTTAGTTCAAACACTTCGACTAACAGAATGGGATGTGACTCACTTGTTTAAACATGTCAAGTTACAGAATGAGATATGACTCACTAGTTTAGACATGACAAGTTACAGAATGAGATGTGACTTACTTGTTCAAACACTTCAAGTTATTAAATGAGACAACTCATTAGTTCAAACATGTCAAGTCACAGAATGAGATATGACTCACTAGTTCAAACACTTCAAGCTACAGAATGAGATGTGACTCTTTTAACATGGCAAGTTACAGAATGAGATATTACTTGGTAGTTCAAACAGTTCAAGTCACAGAATTACATGTGACTCACTAGTTTAAATATGTCAAGTTATAGAATTACATGTGACTCACTAGTTTAAATATGTCAAGTTACAGAATTACATGTGACTCACTAGTTTAAACATGTCAAGTTATAGAATTACATGTGACTCACTAGTTTAAACATGTCAACTTCACTTTTTAGATCTTTGTGTAAACAGCAGATAAGCAAATACATTCTAAGTTAATGTTACTTCAACCAGGTTATATATGATCTAGTCATATACCATATTAATATGGTTTATAGACATATCATTGATAAATGTAAGTATTTCCTAGTAATATAAAGTTTTGTATATTATTGAGATATATATATATATATATATATATATATATATATATATATATATATTATATATATATATATATATATATAAATAAATAAAACAGTTTATAAAACACACACATGAAATTTTCTGATTCTATGTACAGTATATAACATGTACATGTGTGTGTAGGTGTGTGTGTGTGTTTGTATGAGATACATGTACATGGAATTAAAGGTCTTGTTTGTGTTTATCTTAATTATGTGCATACACATGTATATTGAATTAAGACAAATGTGTGTATATATATATATATGTATTGTATAAACAGTTTATAAAACACACACACACATATATATATTACATATATATATATATATATATATATCTACATATATATATATATATATATATATATATATATATATATATATATATATATATATATATATATATATATATATATATATATAAAATATAATATATATATATATATATATATATATATATATATATATATATATATATATATATATATATATATATATATATACAATTACATACATTGTATATATACAGTGGAAATTCATTATGTCAAAATTGGATGAGTTGAAATTCTAGTTATGTCAAAGTCAATAGGCAGGTCCCAATTATTTTACTATATATTTAGACTACATATAAATACATGTTTATTTTCAAAATTTTGATTATCTCAAATTATTTTTCTGGTCTAAAAGATCGAAATATTACAGAATTTTCACTTGTTATCTTGAAGGTACCATCTGCAATTGAAGGTCAACATTTTGTTTTGTGCTTTCACATACTAAAATGTAATATTTAGGATACATTGGGATAATGCAACTGAGTAAGTTTGGCTCCAATCACAAGTTCAAACAAACTTGCAACAAAGCATCCTCAGGTCATGAGCTTTTGTATTTGCTCAAATAAAGAGGTATCTGTAAGACTTGTATCCAGGCTACATTTGTAGCAGTGTAACCTAGATTTAAATATTATAGGGTATCGTGTGATCTTTATCAACAAACCTTATCATTGTGCCACTTTGTGGCCATTGTTAACACATTCTGTTTTTAATTATGTTGTACCTTACCTATATATACCTGAATATTTTGTACAATAGATATTTCTTCAACATATAAACCCAATTGTAAGGAAGAGAAAAAAAAGTACACATAGATACATACAGACAAGATACCTGTGAATGTACAGGTATAATGTTAATTTCTTGAACAATATTTTTCTCTATGTCTGTGCTGTGATATATATAACCACATCAGTTTCTACACAGATATTTGATCTTGTTTACAAATTATAATGAAGACATAGATATCAATTACAAGATACATGTGTGTACATGCATATAATACTTTTAATCTTAATTGTTAACGAGTATGCACTGTACAAACAACTTTCTTTGTGGGCAGTATCATTGGCCATCATCGTATATCACCTGGAAGTGGTCGAACCCTCTTGCTGTCGTACTTTTATAATACTAACTATATACGTTCATTGCGGCCGGATAATTTGTCAGTAAATCGTATTGTTGTATGGTATACTAACTCTATATGTTCATCGCGGCCGGATAATATGTCAGTAAATCGTATTGTTGTATGGTATACTAACTCTATATGTTCATCGCGGCCGGGTAATTTGTCAGTAAATTGTATTGTTGTATGGTATACTAACTCTATATGTTCATTGCGGCCGGGTAATTTGTCAGTAAATCGTATTGTTGTATGGTATACTAACTCTATATGTTCATTGCGGCCAGGTAATTTGTCAGTAAATCGTATTGTTGTATGGTATACTAACTCTATATGTTCATTGCGGCCAGGTAATTTGTCAGTAAATTGTATTGTTGTATGGCCTACGTTGTAGATGATTATTGGCATCTTTCCAGATGGAGGAATATTTTCATTGTGTAGAAATGATTGGATTAATGATAACCTAGTGATTTGCTAAATGAATGAGCCACCAAATGTCCTTAACTGACCTGTTCTAACTTTAACTGACAACCATTTTGAAATGTGTTGGATCAGTGTAAAGGTTACGTAAGAATTACTTTCAATTCAAAACAGTGTATTGAAATGATTATTGAGATTCTATGAATTCAATTATTTATGAAAAATGAACTGTTATAAGTCAAAAGGCATTGCACTGAACTTTTCTATAAGCCAAACAGGTTCCCAATGTCAAAAGAATTATATTATATACCTCACCCTCAGAGCGTCTGTGTAGCGTGTCAAGGTCAAAGCATTGTGGAAACTTTTTATGTTATTAACAGAATATTTGCTCTCATTCTATCATTTCTGATAATAAATCCTCATCAGACAGTTGTTTTTACCTATGTATACTAGTATAGACAGAAACTGAGTAGATTTCTGTCATCAATATCAAACATTCAGATATTGGTGATAATTAAACCTAATATTTGCAATATTATGCACTCGGAGACAGTTGTGTACTCTTTGTGCTACGCAGTCGGAGACAGTACGCCTTACTTAGATATGGCTGAAAGTTAGAAGATTTTGAGGATTGCGTAAAAATGATGTTTTTTATTTCAGGTGGGTCTTTAGTTCTAATTCAATAGAAGACATAGTCAAGAAGAAAATTGATGAGAGACTTGTTACAGTAAAGCCATCCTTTGTCTGTAAGTAACGGTACATATATATATATATACATATATATATACATGTATATATATATATATATATATATATATTTATAATTGTTATATCCAAGATTCAAACACTGCAGTGAGGTTTGACCTAAATTTAGTTGGAATGCTGTATCAACATTCAAATGTGACAATTGCTAACTGATCTTGATTAATTTTTGTAATTAGCTATAATGTACTGTATCTCAAAGTATTCAACATTTTATTAAGATTTTTTATGACCCCACTGACCTTACGTCCCTCAGAGTTCTTAGCTCACCTGAGCCAAAGGTTTGGCTCAAGTGAGCTATTGTGATCACTCCCCCTCCGGTGTCCAGCCATAAACTTTTCATATTTTTGACTTCTTCTCTGAAACCACTGAATGAATTTTGACGAAACTTTACAGGAAGCATATATGCTTCAAGTTTGTATTTTTCAATAGAAATCGCAATATTAATTTTTGCCGCATTTTTAAGGTCTTTTCAGACTTTGTCATTTTCATTCATTTTTGCATGATTTCTTCAATTATCTCTCTTTGCATTCATTTAATTTGTTTTACATGTAATTAGGTGAAGAAATGTTTTTGTTCAAGAATTTTGCAGAAATTTAATTTCTAGAATTTTTTAATAATCAGCTTTTGTTTCAAAATTACAAAAGGAATTTTGACAAAATTTTGCAGGAAGCAAGTGCACAAGGTCCTTTACCAAGTTGTGATCACTCCCCATCCGATGTCCAGCCGTAAACTTTTCATATTTTCAACTTCTTCTCTGAAACCACTAAAGAAATTTTGACAAAACTTAACAGGAAACAAGTGCTCAAAGTTCTTTACAAAGTTCATAGTTTTCAGCCAGGTGGCCCAGGGGTGGATCCAGGGCAGGCAGAATAAGTCCCAAAAGGTACCTCCTTCTCTAGAACCACTACATGAATTGAAAAATGGATTGTTTCTTAGTGATCTACATGGATGTATTCTTCAAGTTTGTATTTTTCATAGAAATCGGAAGATTAATGTTTGAGGTCTTTTCAGACTTTGTCATTTTCATTCATTTTTGCATGATTTCCTCAATTATCTCCTCTTGCATTCACTTTGATGCATTCATTTAGTGTGTTTTACTTGTAATTAGGTGAAGAAATGTTTTTGTGCAAGAGTTTTGCAGAAATTTAATTTCTAGAATTTTTTAAGACTGCAAAAAAAGAAGGGTGTGCGTTTTTCACTCTATCAGCTTTTTTTCAAAACTACTAAAGGAATTTTGACAAAATTTTTCAGGAAGCAAGTGCTCAGGGTCCTTTACCAAGTTTTTAGTTTTTAGTCAGATTTGCCTAGGGGTGGATCCAGGGTGGGGCAGAATATGTCCCAAAAGGTATCCTCTTTAAAAATCTTCTTCTACAGAACCACTGCATGAATTTAAAAACGGATTGTTTCTGAGTGATCTACATGGATGTATGCTTCATGATTGTATTTTTCATAGAAATCGGAAGATTAATTTTTTTGACACGTTTTTGAGGTCTTTTCAGACTGTCATTTTTATTAATTTTTGCATGATTTCCTCAATTATCTCCCCTTGCATTCACAATGATGCATTAAAGTGTTTTACTTGTATATAGTTGAAGAACATGAATTTTGCAGAAATTTGATTTATAGAATTTTTGATGAATTTCTTAAAACAGCAATATCTATGTTTCTTGGCCAGATCAGCCTACATGTTCATATTCTTCTTGGTCTTCTTCCCACATTTGTAGAAGGTTCTCAGGTAAGCAATTGAGGCCTCCTGGGCCTCTTGTTTGTTTCTGCACTCTTAGTTTAGTTTGCCTCTTCCAAATCAGGATGCCTGCGTGTGATGTCACGTCAGCAAGATACATATATACAGAAGTCACATTTCATAATCGATTCGAATCAGCTTCTTTGGCCACTAGATGCATCCCGTGTTTCAAGGTTAGCATGGTGTATGGGACATTGTTGTTTCAATAACTGAGATTTGGCAGAAGTTCTGTGTAGGTTGTGTTAGGGCTTACCGTCGTGCCGGAGAACGTTACATTGACGCCTGCATTATTCAGCACTGCCAATTTGGTGGACGGAGCATTATGGTCTGGGGGCGGAATTACAACGCATTAAAGGACCCCTTTGGTGATAGTGGAGGGCAATTTAACTGGTGTATGCTACGATGAGGAGATTGTATGTCAGCATGTCATTCCATTCATTCACAAAAAACCAGCGTAACGTTAGTAGGACAATGCATGACCGTTATTTGTTAGTGACTAACTACAGCAGCAAAACATGGCCTGCGTTGTCACTGGATTTATCAACTATAGAATATGTTTTGGATGAAATGGAACGAAGTCAAGAGCCAACCCCCCCCCACCAGCTACGGTCAAGAGCCAAACCTCCCCCTTCCACATTAGATGCTTTGCCTCGTTCTTTATTGTGCATATGGCAGAACATTCACCAGACATTTCTGCATAACCAGATTCATTCAATGAGTGGTAGGTGTGAAGAATGCATCAGTGCAAATAGCGGTCATACACGCTATTAAACTTGTGAAAACTTTTTGCACCCCCTTTATTTTAATTGGCTGTTCGTATCAATCATAATAGACATAATCCGTGATTTGATGTTTGAATTGAAAGACAATGCATTATATTGAATAATGATATACATACATGTAATACAACATAATATTTTGTCTATGAATCTCTTAAATGAAATTACTAAACCACATAGTTTCTTTTTTCTGCTAGAATAGATTTCAGACACTGCATCGATTGTTTTGAGTAGAAAATTTTAGGTGGTACATTTAAATGACATTAAACAAACAAATCAAAGTATTTGTTGCTGTTATAAATCAACTTGATAAATATTTACAAACTAATTCATTTTTAAATTGCAATATTTAGTACACCAGGTAAAAGTATTTGTTCAGATTTATTATATATGGCAGTCATATACATATATATATATATATATATATATATATATATATATATATATATATATATATATATATATATATATATATATATATATACATATATATATATATATATATATATATATATATATATATATAATATTATGTGGGATGATGCTAAATAAAGAACCTTTAAGAACTCTGAAGAAACCTAGTGCCTATGGAAGTGTATAGGGTGTTATTGAGTTTACATCATATCAGTGTATTCAATACAAACAACCTTCATATATGCACTTTTATAGACAAAAGAATTCTGTAGATTAATATTAATACATAGAAATAATATGTGATAATGGTTTATAGAGGCAGCAATTCTCCCTCAATGTAATATTGTCTTTGTATTGATCCAACTTTGATCCTAATTATTCTTAAACTATTTATCTGTTCATTTTTGTTTAACCATTTTTTAATTCATTTGTTATACATTTGTATGTGTTAGTGAAATCAGTTTTATATTTATGTGTTAGTGTAAACAGCTACTAGTGTGTTAGTGCAAACAGCTACATGTTTAGTGTAAATAGCTATGTGTTAATGTAGCTACATGTATTAGTGTAAACAGCTACATGTGTTAGTATAAACAGCTACTATTGTGTTAGTGCAAACAGCTACATGTTTAGTGTAAATAGCTATGTGTTAATGTAGCTACATGTATTATTGTAAACAGCTACATGTGTTAGTGTAAACAGCTACATGTGTTAGTGTAAACAGCTACATGTGTTAGTGTAAACAGCTACATGTGTTAGCATAAACAGCTACATGTGTTTTAGTATAAACAGCTACACATTTGAGTATAAATAGCTATATGTGTTAGTGTAGCTACATGTGTTAGTGTAAAAAGCTACATGTGTTAGTGTAAACAGGTATATGTGTTTTAGTGTAAACAGGTACATGTGTTAGTGTAAACAGCTACATTTGTTAGTGTAAACAGCTACATGTGTTTTAATGTAAACAGCTACATGTGTTTTAGTGTAAACAGCTGCATGTGTTAGTGTAAACAGCTACATGTGTTTTAGTGTAAACAGCTACATGTGTTTTAGTATAAACAGCTACATGTGTTTTAGTGTAAACAGCTACATGTGTTTTAGTGTAAACAGCTACATGTGTTTTAGTGTAAACAGCTACATGTGTTTTAGTATAAACAGCTACATGTGTTTTAGTATAAACAGCTACATGTGTTTTAGTGTAAACAGCTACATGTGTTTTAGTGTAAACAGCTACATGTATTAGTGTAAACAGCTACATATGTGTTAGTGTAAACAGCAACATGTACATGTGTTAGTGTAATCTCCATACTGTTAGAAGTGATTTATTTTCTCATACTCATTAGCATCATCATCTGGCTCAGCATTTAAACCTATAGGGTTTAGTTTTTTTAATTGTTTGATTTATAAGTTTTAGGCATACATGTATATAGCCTATCAATTTGTTATACCATTTTTCCTACTCTGCAAATTATTTTTTTAGGCTTTGTCCGTCTGTGTCTGTTTGTCCGTCCGTCCATAATTCCATCCCACTTACATATAAAGTGTAATATTTTAAGGTTGGATTGTGATACAGTAACCAAACTTGGACTGTAAGTTCATCTAAGGGTTGCTCACACTTCACTAGCATCACATGCCCCTGGGGTGGGGTGGGGTGAAAATGTAGGACATTGCAACTATTTGTTGGGACTGGGTGCTTTTGTGTTTCACAAACACATCTTGGTTTTATATAATTTCATGGGCTTTGATATTGTTTCGTATTTCCAGATTGGATATTTGTAAAATATCATAGTTGTGAAAAAGCAAAAACAAATAAATAAACACCCACCTCCTCAATAAAACACTAAAAAGCAAAAACAATCAAAGAACATAGACAAATTTCGTACACATAAAAACGCAAAAACAAATGATAACATGAAGATAACAAAACTGCTGAAAGAGAGAGGAGGGGGGCTTTCGTGATTAGATTGCTGGAACAAAGAAGAAGTTGAAATTGAAATTGACTGTACCTTTTAAAAATTATTATAAAAAATAATGAAATATAGATTATACAAAGCAGGAAGATCATATAGATATCAGATGTGTAAAATGTTCAAAAAGTTATATGTTTGGGTTTTTGTGACATGTGTTATAAGGAATTTAAACCTTTTAGGGCTTTAGATTTCTTAGTAGAAGACTTTTTACATGTAGAACTGCTAAATTGTGCTACAACTAATCCTATAAAGCCATACACCTCTCGTGTATCGTAAATTTCCATTATGGTTAAATTTCATCTTAGTACTTCATTACATATCTTCATCATCAGTCCCGACTATCGTATTGATTTAGATCTGTAGTAAGACATCTCTTGTAGCTACTCTCCTGCTGGATCGGACACAATCAGTAATTTTTCTGTTGTGAATTGACACAGAAGTGATTAATTCTGCATTATTTGATAAATTGGTATGTGAATAATCTAGGTATAAAATGTGTACAGTAGAAATTGAAACAACAAAAATATGTAGGTACATGTACATGTATTATGTGTGTATAGATGAAATTGATACAGTACATGTACTTAAATATATGACCAACCCTTTCTGTTGGCAACATTCTCTTCTATTGAGAAAAGATTTGTCAATTTCTATTTAATGTCCGATTCACATAAGATGGCAGGATGGAGTAACCTTTTGATTATCATATTGTTGATTTTTTTCACTTTTTGGTTATGACAAGCTGCACGAAAAACCCCCAGAAAAACGTTTCATTGATCAGTGGATACTCTCTTACTGTATGTATGATGACAAGTGAGAATAATTACTCTAGTCAGTGTAATTTTAACGTTTTACTTTATTACCTACAATTTAAACTTGTCCAAGTCAAGAAAGGGTTCACAAGATTCCACCCTGCCAGATTATATAGATTTTAATATACACACAAAGTTCAGCCGCACCATTTGCTGGCTACATCGTATTGGGTTTACTGGTAATTTGTTTGTTTGTTTGTTTATTGTTGTTTAACATCCCACTCAAGAATATTTCACTCATATGGAAATGTCACCAAATGCCGGTGAAGGGCTTCAAATTTTGGCCTATGCTCAGCACTTACGGCCATTGAGCAGTGAGGGTTCTTTAACTTGCCGACACCTACTGTGACACGGGACCACAGTTTTAACTGTCTCATCCGACAGACAGGAAACCAACCTGCCGTCGGCTGAACTCGAACTCACGACCTCACGATCAAGAGTCGAGCGTGCTACCGACTGAGCCAGGCCGGCTCACTGGTAATTTGTCTCCTAGTCATACTTATTGTAAGGACTGTGTACCTGGCAGATTTTATCAGTGCTATTGTTACATAGATGAAAATACTGAATTTAATCAAATTAATAGCATGAACTAGCTGATTATTCATTTTTTTATGGTTTAATATGATATTTTGTGTAATTTTACATCAAACTGGTATTTATTCAAATAAAATGACCTATTGTATTTCATTGTGTTTTACTGTTTATGTAACTATTGAACCCAGAAAAGGACAGAATAAACTCCCTTCAATAGTTGAACGCCAATCCACAAGCGGTGATACCAAATATGATAGGGGGCATGCAGTGACAGTGTTGAGCTGTCATTGACAGCAACGGGTCACATACTCTTTATTAAACCCAAATCAGTTCCATCGATAGTTGTTCTATTGGCAAAAATTTTTTTTCTTCACAATTTATTATCAACATACCTGTCTTTAACTCATCTATCCCTGGAAAATAATGGACTCTTCTGTAAATCATTGACTTAGAGACTAGTCCAAATGTGTCTTTAGGGGTGAATGAGTTAACATCATCCCATTCAAATTCTAAATAAACCCTGAAAACACGTTACAATTGTTAAAACATTTGTCTATAATGTTTTATAAATCACCATTCAAGTGCATAAAAATAAATAAACTTATAACTGGCATACAACAAAATATTAGTGCAGATATATTATTGGTGCGTAGCAAATTTTGAGTAGTATATATATATATATACAATGTATATATATATATATATATATATATATATAATCTATAATCATTTTTATTAGTGAGATCACAATGGCCGTTTTCCATCCTGTTTATCATAATATGTCTTATTATTTATCTTGCATAGAGACTCGGGGATATTACTGCGACATAAGCATTATGATTTTGCAATTATGAAATTGCTAGAGTCGATTTAACGTCAAGTACTGTATGTTGGAAAACAGTTGACCTGGCAGATTTTTTTTCTGTTGCTAATATTACATAATTTTTTTCCCTCTTCAAAACCCATAGCACTAGCATTAGAAATTATCAATGTTTTTATTACATCCACGCACATTTACCCAGAATGCAGTATGCTCTTTGCAAATGGTGACTGCTAATGACGCTAATTTCATGGCTTAAGGAACATTGATAGCAAACATTGATATTGAAAATAATTATTTAAGTTTTAGTAACACTAGCAAAAGTGTAACATTAGCAACATAACTTCCTCTTTATTTCATATTTAACCTTTGTGTAACATAAACATGGACAGAATAATTTCACTGGGACATATTCCATCCATGTAACACTAGCACTCGTGAAATCTGCAACCTGTTAAAAATTTGTGTCAAAGGAATTAAAACAGAATTGAGTTAAATGTACATGTAGTTTTAAAATTTGTGTTATAGATATTGGAATAGAACTGATTAAACAGGTATAAAATGTCTAAAGTAGAAATACAGCCTATCAGATACATAGTGAGATACATGTAGTCTGAGCTGTAATTCTGATAATTGAAATACAGTTGTCAGACCCAATCATCTGCCACTGAAATGTGGTCATACCAGACAGGTGGTCTTTTCAAACAGGTTTTGTTTAAAGGATTATGTAACCAAGTTGTTTTCAAAATGTGGTCTTAGAAGACAAGTGATCTTTTATGAGAGTGGTCTCGGATGACAGGTGGTCTTTTATAAGAGTGGTCTCAGAAGACAGGTTTCACCGTATTGTACTTTGCCTATTTCTATGAAATGACAAATTTCATTTTTAATCATATAACTTTGTTCTAAATTTTTAAAAATTCTCAACTCCCAAAAGCTAAGTTAGTCATTTTTTTACAGTGCTTACTCTTTGACAGATTTGGAAACACAATTAGGTTTATTGTTTGGCCTTGTATGATACCTCCTTTTGTTTTGGAACTGTACATCTATCTTCCATTTCAGCTCGACTGATGAAGTCTTATTGATAGAAATTATCATCTTGAGCATTTATCATGTCTGTTTTGGGCTGTTTTTTTTTTCCCCCTTGCAAAGCTGTAACTTTGGTATTACGTTTATGTTTGTTATGTTGAAAGAGCTAGTAAGCCTGCAACAGGAAGTTGACATCAGATATGTTTATTGTACTTCACATGTGACTAAATCACAATTGAGTAGGAAGATGTTGGTGGCATATTTATGGAGTATATAAAATGTATAATGCTTGTGAAACTAGACTCTGAGATGATGCTGAAACTTGCAGTTAAGCCTGCTCCATATTATTTAAAGGTCTTTTTCAGAATATATCTGCTGCATGCTAGATGGTTTTGACATCTAGCAAATCCTATCACTTCAAGTGTTATGTTAATGCATCGTAGCCATTAAATACTAGACTGTCATGAACAGCAGGTGTAAGATTTCACATTACAAACACTTAGTATTCATTGTAACTTAACAGGTGGGTGCCACATTTCAACTTAATATCTTTTTTGTCACCGTCATATCTCTCATTTTAATTATAACAGTCACATACACTGAATAAAAGATATATCTTTTTTTATATCGTGGGTACATTTGAGTAACTTTATTTAGTTTTGTGTTATGAGTTTTGTGTTTTGGAAAAGATGGAGTAAGGTCATTGTAAGAACATTATTTGTTTGCTGTATCTTACTGTGAGCCATTAACCCCTGAAGTCACATTTGAACCTGTCCATATCAAGGAATGGTTCAGTTCACTGTCAGTACATGCCTAGAGGGACCATCCTTTCTACCAATCAAACATGGTCTGTCAAAAGATGTTTTATTTACAGATATATTTCATTAAATGGTTTTCAAAATGTTGCTTCAAACAAGACAGTGGTCTCAAATAAGACAGTAGTCCCAAATAAGACAGTGGTCTCAAATAAGACAGTTCTCTCAAATAAGACAGTGGTCTCAAATAAGACAATTGTCCCAAATAAGATAGTTAACCCAAATGAGTGGTCTCAGAGGTCTCAAATAAGACAGTGGTATCAAATAAGACAGTGGTTTCTAATATACAGTATCTACAATAGTTCAGATGTTGTATACCCACACTCCAAGGTACTCGGTTATTGTGAGCATGTTATCATGTAAATTCTATTTACTTTTTATACTTTACAAGGAACAAACCAAATTCTGGGTGGTATACATGTTCATGTTAATCTTAAAGCTACTTGAAATAATCTTTAGATTATCTTCTCTAGTACCGATAGTTTAATTCTGTTAAGCTGTACAGTTACAAAATATTTACATAAGATTTTATTGTTTAAGAATGCGAGACTTACATGTAAAGGATTTCCCTGTGTTTCTCTAATGAACAATCCTCATAGTGGTTGTTGTTTTTTTTTTGCTGATCTTAGCACTAATTTTAGCAAAATATCATTTTGTAACATTTGTATATACGACATGTATGTTTATTACATATGTAATTCAGATATGATAGAGTTCAATACACCTTGTGCAATACACAGCACTATATTACACTACAGTTGTATACAGAGTTTCCACCAGAGCTGCTTTTCTAAATTGGATTGAAGTCATCCAAACTATTTGTTGGTGTTATTTAAAGCAAAATGAATTTTAAATTTGTGTTCAGATAAGATGAATATTAAATATGTGTTCAAATAGGGGGCATGTAATAAATACAAAGCCACACAAATGTATCTATCCGTATCATCAGACTGCACTTGATTGCTAAATTGTTGTAGCAGTAGGATTAAACCCGAGTGTCTGATGATACAGATAGAAACATATGTAGTTTTGTATTTATTACATGCCCCCTATTTGAACACATATTTAATATTCATCTTATCTGAACACAAATTTAAAATTCATTTTGCTTTAAATAACACCAACAAATAGTTTGGATGACTTGATATATATATATAAACTTAACATAGCCTTTGTTTGACCTAAAATGGGATATGCATCATCAGTAAACTCCATATGGGACTGGAAAACTGCCCTTTTTGTAAGGTTTTCTAACATATTAAATGACCTGTCAAAAATGCAGTACATATATAGATTGTTCAATATTGGTATTTTTTTGGTATATGTATTCATACTGGAAATTTGTAACCTGTTTATACATTGAATTTGGTATTATTGCTTTCAAGGTCATAGGGTCAAATGTCAATGTCAATGAAGAAATTGAAAGTATATAATCTATGTGAAAATGCAAATTGTCAATGTCAATATGAAGAAATTTGAAAGTGAAATAAGGATCTATATTTGAAAAGGTCATGTCAAATTGTCGACATTTTTGACAAACTTCAATGGAAAACAAATATTTATTTTAAGTCTGACAAGAAGAATGTTTTGACAAAGTGTCAGTGTCATTGGCTCAAAGTTCATCTGTTCTGAGGAGGATTAAAACTGTTAGTTTCCTTAAAACACTCGTTATTCCAAGTTTAAACCTTGTCAGCTGTTTGGTAGACTTGTATGCCATTTATCTAAAGTAGTAGTCTTCAACATCTAACATGTATAATATAACTCACACACACAAGTTTCAATGTATTGAACTCATAATTAAATTGTCATTGTATAACTGGTATAAGGATCTGTCTCTAAAACACCTACTCATATTTCAGTGAGAACATTTCCTATTTATAGTAGCATAGTGAGTACCTTCAGGTATTGTTTTATTTTATCTTTTGAATTACAGCACACCTGGAATTGATCACATTTACATTTGGTGAGAAAACTCCAGCCCTGAAGTATGTACAGGCATTTGAGTTGGTTGATGGAGTACCTGGTGGGCGTCGCCCAGTGTCTTGGAACACACTTAACACCCCTCCAGCTGGACTACATAAAATGTCATCGTATCAAATTGTTATACAGGTGGAGATAGAAAATTATTTGGAAGACTTCAAGATGGTGTTCAGATCCAAAGTTGGTAGTGGAAGGTGAGTGATTTTAAATTCTCTAATGAAATACATACATATAAAGATTTGGCAAATTTTGAGTTTTGAAAATATCAGACTATCACTGTGTCAAGTGAAAATGTTAGACTCTCATTTTGTCAGATGAGAATTTCAGATTATCACTATGTTAGACTCTCATTGTGTCAGGTATGAATGTCAGACTATCACTTGCCAGGTGAGAATGTCAGGCTATCACTGTGTCAGGTGAAAATGTCAGACTCTCCTTGCGTCAGATGAGAATGTCAGAGAGTCCTTGTGCACTATGTTAGGCTCTCCTTGTGTCAGATGAGAATGTCAGAGTGTCCTTATTTCAGATGAGAATGTCAGACTATCACTGTGTCAGGTGAGAATGTCAGACTCTCCTTGTGGCTGGTGAGAATGTCAAACTATCACTGTGTCAGGTGAGAATGTCAGGTTTTTCTTGTGTCACGTGAGAACGTCAGAGTGTCCTTGTGTCAGGTGAGAATGTCAGTGTCCTTGTGTTAGTTGAGAATGTCAGGCTCTCCTTGTGTCAGATGAGAATGTCAAACTATCACTGTGTCAGGTGAGAATGTAAGGTTTTCCTTTTGTCAGTTGAGAATGTCAGAGTCTCCTTGTGTCAGGTGAGAATGTCAGTGTCCTTGTGTCAGGTGAGAATGTCAGACTATCACTGTGTCAGATGAGAATGTCAAACTATCTTGTGTCAGGTGAGAATGACAGAGTGTCCTTTTGTCAGATGAGAATGTCAGGCTCTCCTTGTGGCAGATGAGAATGTCAGACTATCACTGTGTCAGATGAGAATGTCAAACTATCACTGTGTCAGATGAGAATGTCAGACTCTCCTTGTGTCAGATGAGAATGTAAGAGTGTCCTTTTGTCAGTTGAGAATGTCAGGCTCTCCTTGTGTCAGATGAGAATGTCAGAGTGCCTTGTGTCAGGTGAGAATGTCAGACTCTCCTTGTGTCAGATGAGAATGTCAGAGTGTCCTTGTGTCAGGTGAGAATGTCAGACTCCCAAGTTTTTAAGACTCCATATCAAATATATTCTGCCAAAAAGAAGACTAATGTGGATTTAAGGTAGAAGAAAAGTTTAATGTATTTAGAGAAATGAAATGACTGACATGATTGTATATAATATTTCTGAGAATAAATGATATTCATAAAATAGTATGCTCCCCAGTGACTTGAATTCAACGTTTTCCTCAAGTGGCCTACAAGGCCTGTAACATGAAAATTTACTAACCCCATTAAACATTTATTGGCTTACAAATAACCAAAAGAAATAATTTCATGATATATTTAGATAAGGAATAACCAGTTATAACAGGTAAGGAAAAGACAGGATATTTTGCAGTTTGTATTTAAGATGAGATTAATTACTTTGTTAATTTTACACTCTATCTTTATTTCTTTAGCTGGACATTGGGCCCAATACAAATTATAAATCAAGTATCCTATTAATTACTGACCACAGGCCAGCAGAATATTTCAAGTCCTGTCCCCTATACCATATAGTATATTTAAATGGCAGTTCCCAAAAGTGGTCAGGTCAAATATCTTTATTTCTGTACAAGATGGAGCATCATCTATTTTCCAAGTCTGATGTCAGGTATTTCAAAATGATAGATTTTAAAGAGTTCCTGTGAAATATTTTCAATTAAAGTCTTTTTAGTTTAATATCACGCCCATAAAATGAAACAAAAAGATAAAACCACCATCTGGGACATTGTATTTGATATGAAATAGAGGTTTTAGTCTGTGTAGCTGACTGTAAAATAACAATAACTTACAATTTATCAGAAACAAAACTTAAGTTTGAGCTCAATAAAAAAATCAATATTTGTGATATTTACAGAGTAATTCTAGATCACAAAGTAATATTGATGTACATTTCATGTTTGTTTAGCCATTTTTATCCTTCACATCGACAATTAAACACAGCTTTATTTTAAGTATCGTATTCCCCCAAATCTTGGTGATAGCTCTCCTAGGTAATCAAACTGCCTTTTTTGAAGTTTTATTTGAAGAATTTTTTGACTTTTATTTATTTTATGCATAGTTAATATTTAAATATTAGCAACAAATTCTTGAACACAGATGTTTACACTGGGGAGGCATTTACCAGCACCTCAGATCTCCAGATAAGGGGAGTAAGAGGGTATTTACCCTTTAAAAAATTGAAAATCAGCTTTGGAGTTTAGAACAGGGGGTGAAATTACTCATTGGAAATTGAAGTTACAAACTATAATTGTGACAATTTATATATAATTATGTAAAATACTCTTTAAATATTTAAAAATACCCTTTAAGAATTTTGATTTACACTTTAAATTTTATTTCTGGGAGTGAAATACCCTTTACCTGAAAATCTTACCTGGAGGTCTGGGCTATAGGTTAAGGGGCCTCTATGACAGAGTGGTTAGAGTATCACAATTTAAACTATGAAGTCACTTCTATTCAGTGCAGGTTCAAGCCTCACTAGAACCCAAGCTGATTGTTGTGAGAAAGTTTGTCAGTTTACTTGCGGAAGGCCAGTGGTTTCTCCCTGGGTACATTGTAACCAGGTTCTCTCCTCCACCATTAAAAACTGGCTGCCACCATAATAACTGAAAAATTGTTGAGAGTGGTGTAGAATACTATTCAAACATTACAAGTTAAAAACCATGTACTGGTACATTGTAGATTTTAAAAACATGTACTGGTACATTGTAGATTATAAAAAACATGTACTGGTACATTGTAGATTTTAAAAACATGTACTGGTACATTGTAGATTATAAAAACAAATACTGGTACATTTTAGATTTAAAAAACATGTACTGGTACATTGTAGATTATAAAACCATGTACTGGTACATTGTAGATGGTACATTGTAGATTATAAAACCATACTGTACTGGTACATTGGTACATTGTAGATTAAAAAAACATGTACTGGTACATTGTAGATTATAAAAACATGTACTGGTACATTGTAGATTTAAAAAACATGTACTGTTACATTGTAGATTAAAAAAATACATGTACTGGTACATTTTACATTTAAAAAAACTTGTACTGGTACATTGTAGATTAAAAACATGTACTGGTACATTTTAGATTTAAAAAACATGTTCTGGTACATTGCAGATTATAAACCCATGTACTGGTACATTGTAGATTATAAAACCATGTACTGGTACATTGTAGATTAAAAACATGTACTGGTACATTGTAGATTAAAAACATGTAAAAAACATTGTACTTAAAAACATTACTGTACATTTTAGATTTAAAAAAACTTGTACTGGTACATTAAAACCATGTAGATTTTAAAAAAACATGTACTGGTACATTGTAGATTATAAAACCATGTACTGGTACATTGTAGATTAAAAAAACATGTACTGGTACATTGTAGATTTAAAAATCATGTACTGGTACATTGTAGATTTAAAAAACATGTACTGGTACATTGTAGATTTTAAAAACATGTACTGGTACATTTTACTTTAAAAACATGTACTGGTACATTATGGGTAAAAAACATGTACTGGCACATTGTGTAGATTGAAAAAAAAAACATGTACTGGTACATTGTGTAGATTATAAAAAAACATGTACTGGTACATTGTGGATTATAAGACCATGTACTGGTACATTGTAGATTAAAAAACATGTTCTGGTACATTGTAGATTATAAACCCATGTACTAGTACATTGTGTAGATTGATAAGAAACATGTTCTGGTACATTGTAGATTATAAAACCATGTACTGGTACATTGTAGATTAAAAAACATGTTCTGGTACATTGTAGATTTTAAAAACAAATACTTGTACATTTAAAAAACATGTACTGGTACATTGTAGATTATAAAAATATGAACTGGTACATTGTAGATTATAAAACATGTACTGGTACATTTTAGATTTAAAAAACATGTTCTGGTACATTGAAGATTATAAACCCATGTACTGGTACATTGTAGATTTAAAAAACATGTTCTGGTACATTGTAGATTAAAAACATGTACTGGTACATTTTAGATTTAAAAAACTTGTACTGGTACATTGTAGATTAAAAACATGTACTGGTACATTTTAGATTTAAAAAACATGTTCTGGTACATTGTAGAATATAAAACCATGTACTGGTACATTGTAGATTAAAAACATGTACTGGTACATTGTAGATAAAAAAACATGTACTGGTACATTATAGGTTAAAAACATGTACTGGTACATTTTAGATTTAAAAACATGTACTGGTACATTAAAGATTTAAAAAACATGTACTGGTACATTGTAGATTATAAAAACATGTACTGGTACATTATGGGTAAAAAAACATGTACTGGTACATTGTGTAGATTGAAAAAAAACATGTACTGGTACATTGTGGATTATAAAACCATGTACTGGTACATTGAGAGATTAAAAAACATGTTCTGGTACATTGTACATTATAAACCCATGTACTGGACATTGTAGATTATAAGACCATGTACTGGTACATTGTATATTATAAAAACATGTACTGGTACATTGTAGATTATAAAACCATGTACTGGTACATTTAAAAAACATGTACTGGTACATTGTAGATTGAAAAAACTGGTACATTTTAGATTTAAAAAACATGTACTGGTATATTGTGGATTATAAAACCATGTACTGGTACATTGTAGATTAAAATCAATGTTCTGGTACATTGTAGATTATAAACCCATGTACTGGTACATTGTAGATTATAAGACCATGTACTGGTACATTGTAGATTATAAAAACATGTACTGGTACATTGTAGATTATAAAACCTTGTACTGGTACATTTTAGATTTAAAAAACATGTACTGGTACATTGTAGATTATAAAACCATGTACTGGTACATTGTAGATTTAAAAAACATGTACTGGTACATTTTAGATTATAAAACCATGTACTGGTACATTGTAGATTAAAAACATGTATTATTATACTCATGTACTGGTACATTGTAGATTATAAAACCATGTACTGGTACATTGTAGATTAAAAACATGTACTGGTACATTGTAGATTAAAAACATGTACTGGTACATTATAGATTCAAATATATGTACTGGTACATTATAGGTTAAAAAACATGTACTGGTACATTGTAGATTATAAAACCATGTACTGGTACATTGTAGATTAAAAACATGTACTGGTACATTATAGATTATAAAACCATGTACTGGTGCATTGTAGATTAAAAACATGTACTGGTACATTATAGGTTAAAAAACATGTACTGGTACATTGTAGATTATAAAACCATGTACTGGTACATTGTAGATTAAAAACATGTACTGGTACATTGTAGATTAAAAACATGTACTGGTACATTGTAGATTATAAAACCATGTACTGGTACATTGTAGATAATAAAACCATGTACTGGTACATTGTAGATTAAAAATCAATTTTTGATGCTGTTTTTTATGGTAATTTTTTTGTGTAGCTAGAAAGTATGTACAGGACGTTGAAATAAAATATATTGCAACCATAGTCAAACTTAAGATTCTAAATCTTTAATCACCCAATCAGTAATATTATAAATGTTAACTATACTACATAGACATGTATGTGAAATCCTTGTGGTTCTTGCATATAAAATAAGTGTACATTTGTAGTACAGTGAACCCTCTTTACAACCACCATGTTCGTTCCCTTGGAGATTTTGTCATTGTTATAAAGAAACATCACAGAGTTATTGCCCTTGTTGTAATTCATATTTCTGTACATGTATAATTGGCGGTCGGTAGATGAAATATGGTTTATTTGGAGTCTGCATAAACATAATTACGGTACAATTTATTTATTCCTTTAACAACATATTCTTTGACTATATATTTCTATATTAGTTTAAATTCTTTACCTGATCCCGGTACCATCGTGTTTTGATAATTGCATTTCATTGCTACTGTAATTATCTAGATCTAGCTGGCAATGCTCAGTGGTTTAGAGAAGTATTATTATTTACACTAATTACATGTCAACTTTTATCCGGTCACTACAGTAATATTGTTGAAAAACAAAAAGAAATGTTCAGGCTCTATCAAAACAATGTGTAAGAGTCGGTCAGGATCTAGGTCTTTGAGTGTAGCACTCTTTTCATAACAGTTGAGTGCACACAGTTCTGCAGGTAACTGCATCATTAACGGGTCTTTGTTTCAACACCTATCACTCCTTAATCCTGTCAGTAAACAAACTAAACGTGTAACAGATAATTATAATTCATGGGGTAGGTTTGTGTTGTTGTATCGCAGGATTTTTCAACTGAAAATGCACGTTTGTTCTGAATTTTCACTGTCGGTGTTGGAAGCTGTAAATTCCATTATATCGAAGGTAAATAACATTATGTCGAGTAAATCCAGTCTAGGTGAAATTGTCGGATTAACGACAGTCGTTATAAAGCGGTTTGACTGTACTTCATTCATATTTGTATTTTGTGACTCTCCAGTGTCAATGAATATTAAATATTGTATATTCAATCATACACAAATTGAAATCATTAGCAATCATTTTAACATATTAATGAAAGTTTAAATGTTAATATTTTTAGACCTTTCGTACAGCTTTACAGGTATAGATTTATGATTGAGATTGCTATTTATAATGGTCTGTAACATATATATTTTCAGGGCTGGGCTTACATTTGATGTAGCAGTAGAGGAGCTTGGAATTGTGGGAAATTTACAAGTCATTCTTCATATGTCCATGGATTTACCATTTCCCCACATCTCCAAGGCAACCATATCATTTGTTGAAATGTAAGTGTTGTTCAATTTTAGCCATGAACCAAAGGTTCAAGTCAACTTTTCTGATCACCTGTTGTCCATTGTCTGTCCATCAGTCCTTTAGTTTTTCACATTTTCGACTTCTTCTCCGAAACTGCTAAAGGGACTTTGACCAAATTTTACAGTAAGCAAATATCCATGGTCCTCTTCCAAGTTTGGGTTTTTCATCTTCTTTATAAAATATATTAAATTGAATTTGAAAATAGATTAGAACAAAATATTCTGAATAGAGAACAAATGTTTTTTTTCTATTTCAGGCCTCAGGTTTGGTTTAATGTACAGATGTTAAAAGCATTACAGGTGATGGAAGTTCCCTTACTTAAAACTTGGGTCCACACACATATAATGGATGGATTGACAAAAGGTAATAATGTTGTTTACTGATATAACAGTGTGGGTCATATTGATGTAACAGTGTGGGTTGTATTGATATAACAGTGTGGGTCATATTGATGTAACAGTGTGGGTCATATTGATATAACAATGTGGGTCGTATTGATATAACTGTGGGTCGTATTGATATAACTGTGGGTCGTATTGATATAACAGTGTAGGTCATATTGATATGAAAATGTTGGTTGTATTGATATAACAGTGTGGGTTGTATTGATATAACAGTGTGGGTCATATTGATATAACAATGTGGGTCATATTGATATAACAGTGTGGGTTGTATTGTTATAACAATGTGGGTCATATTGCTATAACAGTGTAGGTTGTATTGATATAACAATGTGGGTTATATTGATATAACTGTAGGTCGTATTGATATAATAGTGTGGGTAATATTGATATAACCAAAGGTCATATTGATATAACTATGGGTTGTATTGATATAACAATGTGAGTCATTGATATATAACAATGTGTGTCATAATGATATAACAGTGTGGGTCATATTGATATAACAATGTGAGTCATATTGACTGTGGTTCGTATGATTTAACAGTGTGGGTTGATATAACCCAGGGTGATGTAAATGTGGATAATAACAATGTGAGTCATTGTATAAAAATGATATGGGTTTATTGATGGATAACAGCATGTTGTTTATTGATATAACAGCATGTTGTATTGATATAACAGCATTTGCCATATTGATATAAGAGTGTGGGCCATATAGATATAACAGTGTAGGTTGTATTGATATAACAGCATGTTGTATTGATATAACAGCATGTGTCATATTGATATAACAGCATGTGTCATATTGTATAAATATATATGTTTATTGATATAACAGTGTTGGGATATAACAGCATATTAGATATATACAGTGTAGATATAACAGTGTAGGTTGTATTGATATAACAGTATGTCATATTGATAGAAAGTTTGTATGTTTACTGATGTAACAGTATGGGTCATATTGATATATAACAGTGTGTTGTATGGAGAGAAAATTGTATGTTTACTGATATAGCAGTGTGGGTCGTATTCATTATTAATATAACTGTTTGTGTTGTATTGATATAAAATGGTATGTTTACTGATATAACATCATGTGTTATATTGGGTCATATTGATATACATGTAACTGTGGGTCATATTGATATAAAATGGTATGTTTACTGATATGACAGTGTGAGTTGTATTGATATAACAGTGTGATCATATCAATGGAGAATGACATAAGATATTCATCCTAACAAATGTCCCCCTCTCTAATAACTCCCCACAATCTTTCCCATAACATATATGTATAAAGTAATGACTTACCATCATGTTTGTGGTCACATGGAATTCAGATGTAAGTCACATTTACAAATTTAAATGTCTCCAGGGTATTGTTTATTTACATGTAAAAGTAAGATTAGATTTAATGATTGGACATGTCAATATTGTAATGTTTCATTTTCATCTCTTTAAATTTGGTCACTTTTGACTGTACGTGTATAAGAAGACTCTCAAGTGTAAATGCAATACTCAGGGTATTTATTTGGATACATACAGTATTTACTTACAGGTCAAATTGTAGAAGATGATTTTAAATGTTTATTTTTGTTTGTCAGATTACCACATCAATGAAAACATTGTTTACACATTGTTTATAAAATCAATTTTATTTAAATTTAAGTGTGGTTAGCATTAAAACAAAAATTTCCGCTGATAAAGAATATGTTTTCTGAAAAGGGCAAATATAAGCGGGGGGCAAAAATTTCCAGGTACAGCTAAACCTCGTTATCTCGCAGTTATCTGGACCAAGCAAAAAATTCAAGATAAAGGGAGCTTAGAGTTAAAATGTTTGTCACTAAATACAATCCTAATTCCTCTCATGAGCATCTCAGTAGTTGCCAGAATACATTTAGGTCTATATGCATACCATTTGTCTCTTATCATCGGTATACATGCAGGCTGATGGCTACACAAACCATGTGTTTTGTCAAACAATATTTAAAGCAGATTAAAAGGAATTGATTATGTTTGAGTATTTATTTCTTAATACACAACTGTATTTGCTAGTAAACATGGCTCACATTTTAACAAAAACAACTCATGCTCCCCTCTAGATCACTGAAGTGAATACAATCATTATACATTTAAAAACAGAAAATTTAAAAACGAATAATAGAAAGTAATATTAGCCATATAAATCTAAGAACAAAGTAAAATAAAGGAATTTTTTGTGAAGATTTATTAATTGTATGTACTCAGAAACAATACAGAAAGCATAATTGTTCAGCACTAGTCATATAATCCCAATGATTTAATGACGATATTACAAAAAGTTAACATCGAGATAACTGGTTACTTTCACATTGAATCTAAACATCGGGAGATAACATCGACATTAGCGGTTTCTCGACTTTTTTTATCTCAAGTTATCAGGTCTTTTATTAGTAAGATATAGAGAGAAAATTGCTAGGACTAGCACTTGATCTCGAGATAACCAGGTAAATCGACATAATGAGTTTTGACTGTATATATTATTAATACAATGAAATCTTGTCTAAAGACCACGATGCTTTGATGACAAGCTCACATTTAAGATTAATTACAGCTGTATTTACATACCGACTGTAATTTCCTTCATTACACTTAAACAGAATGACTGTATTGTTATATCAATAAAATCAGTGATCTAAGTGTTAACCACTAGCTGGCGTAGGAATACCTGAATATCTAAGAAACCCTTTCCATGACCATGTTATGGCAAAGATTTGTCGGACAAGTATTCTCTGAACATATGAATGAATAAATAAAGAATAAAATAAAACACATTCATTCCATATTTTTATTTAAAGCCATTAATTACCACAAAACAAACAAAAATCACTGAAAGAAATAGAAAACACAAGACTAGGCCTGCATCTGTAGCACACTGTAGATCTACATGCCCATATCATAGGTCTATTGCGATAGATCTAGGTCATGTTATGAAAAGAAACACAGGCCACAGAAATGAAAATTTGCTTCGTAGTTACGTTTCTTGTAAGTAAGTTGAAAAGGGAGTCAGGTCTAGTGCACTTTTGTCGTGTATCTCCATATAGGCTATTCCTGTCAGAAACAATTCGTCACTCGCATTGCGTGAAATCAACTCTCGGTTCACCTCAAATCCTATTAATTGCTAAGCTAATTACCAGGCCCATCATGTTTTTCATAACCTGTAATGTTAATGCCGAGCATAAGTTATTAAGTAGTGTTCATAGGTTTCTCAGAAAATTGACGGGATACTCTATATGATCAGCTGGTAAAAACTGAAGTCTGAATTGACATGGATCTATTATACTTTATAGGCCTACACGGATTTTCCATAATGAACGTGTCGATAATTATCTTTTAAACAGAACAATAACAGTTTGTTATTTCACAACATAATCTGCATTTGTCTTGTTTCAATTGATTTGAAGGATTTGCTAGTTGGCTAGCCGATATACTGAAATAGGTCTACTTACGAAATCATCACCCCTTCACAGTTCACGGCATTTCCCAGCTGATTTAGCGATTGGTAAAATATCAAATAGAATGGCTACTTCCAGTTGTCATGAACGAATATTAACAGTCACACTCAAACTTTCTGTGGTATATTCCACTGATAAAATATCATAATTCAAACGAAAATTTGTTGTAAACAACGATCATCCATTGCTATCCAAATCACACATGGAAGGCCTATCAGCCATTTGCACACGGCCCATTCGGGCAATTCTCTCCTGACACATTTAACCCGCCACTACTAAATGGTCGAATATTAAAAATCACGAACTAAATCTGAGAATAAGTATTCAAAATTGTCCATATCACTAGTTTCTTTCAAAATGATATAAAAAAAGAAATTACACCTTAATTTCATTAGTATTTGCGATCAGAAAAGAGAACTACTTCTCATGTCAAAACAGCTGTTGAGCCATTACGTCATATGACAACACCCCCCGCAAAGTCAGTGTTCTGGAATGAATTTAGTATCCAGTGGACTACAGTTTCACTGAAAAATTGTAATGTATATAAATATAAGGATTGTTTTTCATTTTTTGAACATCATTGGGGTTTAAAAGCAAGTGCTCATGGAAAAAATTCATTGTGCAGCACTTCGCTGAAATTTCTTGATAAATATCAAATTCGTGGGTACCTTACTAATCAGATCACTTTGAGTAGACACATGGTTTTGATAAGTTAGGTTCCACTGCAAATTGATGTAAATTGTTGCCTTCACATATCTACATGATGGTATTAATGTGTTAATGGAAAAACTTTGGGAGACGTAATTTAAGCCCACATGGAAACATTTAACAAAGAAAGATTGACAATGGATGTTTAACCTTTTATTTATCTAGCAATTTTTCTGACCAAAATAGCTTCAGAAAGCAATATAGAAACATGGAAATAACATGTTTTGTTGCATAAATAAGGCAGGAAAATTTCATTTTCAGTACTCTCAACGGATGGATATGTTTTTCGATTTTTTTTCAAAAACCTGTCCTTTTATTTTCTTTTTCATCTTGTAAGTTATCTACAAACTCTGCAAAATCATAATCCATTAACAGTTGCTTACAAATTACTGGGTTATAAACACTTCCGAAAACCCAGAGCTTACAATGGATAACATGAAATGTACATCACAAATAGGTGTATGTTTTATTCATAACGTCATTACAGGCTCCTGATAAAACTAAACTACTTGATCTCAGGCTGTTAATACTGAGGCCTGTCTTAAAGGAATATTCCCTTCAGCTCAGATTATCTTCAAATCATCTTAAGCCTTGTCAAAGTGATGCAGTTGCCATCTTTATTAAGTAAGGTTAACTTAATGTTCTGTAAGCCACAAGATCAACTATGTGGAAGATTTATGAAGGTTGAGACGCAGTGATTTAATACAGTCAATAAATTGATTTTATATCCAGACTTTTAATGTTCCAGTCATACTATGAACACTTACTGTATCTATGTAGTATTATCATCTTTTGTCATGATCATTTCTTTGTCATCATCATCATTTTCATCTCATTTTCATAATCATCACTTTGTTTTCATCATCTTTTTGTTTTCATCATCTTTTTATCATCATCTCATCATCATCATTATCATCATCACCATCATCATCATCATCATCATTGTTTTGTTATCATCTCATTGTCATCATCTCATTGTCATTATCATCATCATCTCATTACCATCATCATCATCATTATCATTATCATCGTGGGTAAGAGCCGTACTGAGAGCTAACTGTATGAGAGTTAGCCAGTTTACTTGCAGATAGATGGTGGCCTCTTCCTGGGTACATTGTAACAGTGTATCTCCCACAACAAAACCTTGTCACCACCATATGACTAAAAATTGTTGAGTGTAGCATAAGATGCCATTTAAACAAAAATATGTTTTTCCTTTTTTCCCAAAATAATCTCTAGGCTCATGCCTAAAGCCCTCTTGTCAACTTGACCTCTGACTACATTGAAATTATTTTTTTACAAAATTATCTTACATTGCTATACATAGTATAACACTATTTCCAAATGATATATAAGTGAGAAAAATATGACATTTCAAAGATGACCTGAATGTAATTGTGTTAACTTTGAAAATTATTTAGTAGCCTCCTCAACTTACAGGAAATATATTGAAATGTGATATGTTATAACATTTTATAAGATATTTAATTACAATACAAGGAACTTGAGTCTCCCTTTTTACTGGGGCCTCAATAAAGGGACACTCACAAACCATATAATAATAGGGCCTGAACAAAAGGACACACAAAATTATTTTATGATGAGGCCTCAACAAAGGAAAACTTACAAATCCTTTTATACTGAGGTCTCAACAAAGGGACACTTACAGATTCTTTTATACTGAGGCCTCAACAAAGGGACACTTTCAAATTCTTTTATACTGAGGCCTAAACAAAGGAACACTTACAAATCCTTTTATACTGAGGTCTCAACAAAGGGGCACTTACAGATTCTTTTATATACTCAGAGACCTACAAATCCTTTTAAGGGACACTTTCAAAACTTACTACTTCTTTTATACTGAGGCCTCAGCAAAAGGTCACTTACAAATTCTTTTATACTGAGGCCTCAACAAAGGGACACTTACAAAATCATTTTTATTGATAATCCGACCTTGTATGGGAACAAATGACATTGAAGTTGAAATGCAGTTTTACAGCTTGTGTCAGTACATTCTGTTCAGTAGAACTATTTATTAAATTGTTAGCTTAAAAAAATTATAGATTGTTTACTTACAAAAAACAAATCTCTTGAAGGAGTATTTTTAGACATAGACTCTTTGTAGTTTAAACTCCAGAAAATGTAATAATCCTAAATTTCCAAATTATTTGTGATATTTGCCACAGTGAATATAATGAAAAAATTCTGTCACCAGTCAACCAGACTGTTTTCTAAATTTATCTGAATACTTTCAGCTCTGGTAGATCCAGGAAAAATTGACATTCCGATTTCATCAGTTGGACCAGTACAAAAGAAAAGGCAGGAGAAAAATGTTAAAAAATTTGGTGAGTTGAGCTTGAATGTAGGTAATTGTGAGCAGAGCAGAAATATTACATATGTAGGTAATTGCTGGTATAGCAGGAACATTACATATGTAGGTAATTGCTGGTATAGCAGAAACATTACATATGTAGGTAATTGCTGGTATAGCAGAAATATTACATATGTAGGTGATTGTGAGCAGAGCAGAAATATTACATATGTAGGTAATTGCTGGTATAGCAGAAATATTACATATGTAGGTAATTGCTGGTATAGCAGGAACATTACATATGTAGGTAATTGCTGGTATAGCAGAAATATTACATATGTAGGTGATTGTGAGCAGAGCAGAAATATTACATATGTAGGTAATTGCTGGTATAGCAGAAGCAGACATATATTACATATGTAGGTAATTGCTGGTATATCAGAAATATTACATATGTAGGTAATTGTGAGCAGAGCAGAAATATTACATATGTAGGTAATTGCTGGTATAGCAGAAATATTACATATGTAAATATTACATTACATATGTAGGTAATTGCTGGTATAGCAGAAATATTACATATGTAGGTAATTGTGAGCAGAGCAGAAATATTACATATGTAGGTAATTGCTGGTATAGCAGAAATATTACATATGTAGGTAATTGCTGGTATAGCAGGAACATTTTAGGTGTAAGACACTGTCAGTATGTCAGTAAAATCCCAAATATGGTAATTACCATTAGACCAGGTAAATCTTAACCATAGGTAACTTCCAGTAGAATAAGACCATTTGAACTTTGAGCAAATATTGGTAGAAGAGAAATATTTCAACTGTAGGTAACATCTGGTAGATCAGGGACATTTTAACTGTAGATAGCTGCCAAATGCCAAATAGGTAACTGCTAGTAGACTAGGGACATTTTACATATGTAGGTAATTGCCAAGGAGGAAACTGGTATAGCAGAAATTTCTACATAGGCAATAGCAAGCATACCAGAAACATTTGAACTATAGTTTACTGTCAGTAGACCAGGAACATGTTGACTATGTAGCTGTCATATGTAGGTAATTGCTGCTGTATAGCAGGAACATCAACTTTTACTATATGTCAGGTAATTGACTATGTAGCTATCAATAGGCCACGAACATGTTGACTATGTAGCTGTCAATAGACCAGGAACATGTTGACTATGTAGCTGTCAATAGACCAGGAACATGTTGACTATGTAGCTGTCAATAGACCAGGAACATGTCAACTTTGTAACTATCAGTAGACCAAGAACATATTATCTGTGTAACTGTCCAGGAACATAACTATGTAACTGTCAGTAGACCAAGAACATGTTAACCATGTAATTGTCAATAGACCAGGAACATTTTGACTATGTAACTGTCAATAAACCAGGAAAATTTTGACTATGTAACTGTAGGAACATTTTGCCTATGTAACTGTCAGCAGACCAGAACATTTTGACTATGTAACTGTAAATAAACCAGGAACATTTTGACTATGTAACTGTAAATAATTTTGACTATGTAACTGTAAATAAAGCAGGAACATTTTTTGACTATGTAATGTAGAAACATTTTGACTATGTAACTGTCAATAGCAGGAACATTTTGACTATGTAACTGACCAGGTAATTTTGACTATGTAACTGTAAATAAACCAGGAACATTTTGACTATGTAACTGTAAATAAACCAGGAACATTTTGACTATGTAACTGTAAATAAACCAGGAACATTTTGACTATGTAACTGTCAGTAGACCTGGAACATTTTGACTATGTAACTGTCGCAGCAGGAACATTTTTATGTAACTGTAAATAAACCAGGAACATTTTGACTATGTAAGTAAATAAACCAGGTCTATGTAATTGTAAATAAACCAGGAACATTTTGACTATGTAATTACAATAGACCAGAAACATTTTCTATGTAACCATAAGCCAGGAACATTTTGACATGTAACTGTCAATAAGACAGGAACATTTTAACTTGTAAGCATAAATTGGAACATTTTGACTAGAACTGTAAATAACCAGGACATTGTAGGTAACAACTGGTAAACCAGGAACATTTTGACTATGTAACTGTAGCTAGCCTGGAACATGCCATGTAATTAGGTAGACCACTGAACATTAGTATGTAACTGTCAATAGGAACATTTTGACTATGTAACTGTCATAGCTACTAAATTTTGCCTATGTAACTGTAAATAAACCAGGAACATTTTGACTATGTAACTGACCCCTGGGGCATTTTGACTATGTAACTGTCAATAAGGAACATTTTTATATGTAAGTCAATAAACCAGGAACATTTTGTAACTGTAAATAAACCAGGAACATTTTGACTATGTAACTGTCAATAAACCAGGAACATTTTGACTATGTAACTGTCAATAAACCAGGAACATTTTGACTATGTAATTGTAAATAAACCAGGAACATTTTGACTATGTAACTGTAAATAAACCAGGAACATTTTGACTATGTAACTGTCAGTAGACCTGGAACATTTTGCCTATGTAACTGTCAGCAGACCAGGAACATTTTGACTATGTAACTGTAAATAAACCAGGAACATTTTGACTATGTAACTGTCAGTAGACCTGGAACATTTTGCCTATGTAACTGTAAATAAACCAGGAACATTTTGACTATGTAACTGTCAATAAACCCGAAACATTTTGACTATGTAACTGTCAATAAGCCAGGAACATTTTGACTATGTAACTGTCAATAAACCAGGAACATTTTGACTATGTAACTGTCAGTAGACCTGGAACAATATGTAACTGTCCAGACCAGGAACATTTTGACTATGTAACTGTAAATAAACCAGGAACATTTTGACTATGTAACTGTCAATAAACCCGGAACATTTTGACTATGTAACTGTCAATAAACCAGGAACATTTTGACTATGTAACTGTCAGTAGATCTGCAACATTTTGACTATGTAACTGTCAGCAGACCAGGAATATTTTGACTATATAACTGTCAATAAACCAGGAACATTTTGACTATGTAACTATCAGTAGACCTGGAAATTTTGATTATGTAACTAGGTGGATTATGAACATTATGACTATGTAACTGTCAATGAACCAGGAACATTTTGACTATGTAACTGTCAGTAGACCAGGAACATTTTGACTATGTAACTGTCAGTAGACCAGGAAAATTATGACTATATAACTGTCGGTAGATTAGGACATTTTGACTATGTAACTGTCAGTAGACCAGGAAAATTATGACTATATAACTGTCGGTAGACCAGGAAAATTATGACTATTTAACTGTCGGTAGATTAGGACATTTTGACTATGTAACTGTCAGTAGACCAGGAAAATTTTGACTATATAACTGTCGGTAGACCAGGAAAATTATGACTATTTAACTGTCGGTAGATTAGGACATTTTGATTATGTAACTGTCAGTAGACCAGGAAAATTATGACTATATAACTGTCGGTAGATTAGGACATTTTGACTATGTAACTGTCAGTAGACCAGGAAAGGTTTAGTATGTAACTCCGTAGATTTGGAACATTTTGACTATGTAGTGGTCAGTAGACCAGGGTCATTTAAACATGTTAAATGTAGGAAACTGAAGATTTGATATATTTATGTTTGGATGTCATCAGTATGTATGCTTAAAATACTCAGTGTCACCATATGGTAATTTGAATTTTACTTGTACATCAGAACACATTTTACTGATTTTTTGGTCATTTAAGATATTTTTAGATATGTATGTTATACATGTATGATCAGTGTTTTGTAATTTTAGTTCCTAGCTTATTACTAACTAAATGTATTTTATTTATTACAGCTCAGGGTGTTCTTACTTTATCTATGAAAGGTCATCCTGTTAAAAATCCAAGTTCTGGTATGTATGCTTTCTTTGTTACCGTTGTATAAAGTACATAATGGTATTTTCAGTTTTCAGGTAATTTTGAAATTATTCAGCAAGTGTAATGAAGATAAGAATCATTGCCACTGAATACTGGGTTTTATATTGTTTTGAGTATATATGTGGCATATGTTTGTTTATGTTTTATTTAAAAAATATTTTAACTGATATTTTGTATAAGTATATAAAAATAAAGAATACCAAATTGTACTTAAAATACCATAGTAGATGAACCATAGTAGTTATAATAGTTGTTTCAAAACAAATGTTGATTTGTCATCTAACATTTGATACAAAACATAAACTATATTCAGATCTACTTGATCTCACAAGAGCTGGCCTGGCTCAGTCAGTAGCATGCCCGACTCTTGATCGTGAGGTCGTGAGTTTGAGTCCAGCTGGCAGCAAGTTGGTTTCCTGTCCTTCGGATGAGACAGAAAAAACTGAGGTCCCGTGTCACAGTAGGCGTCAGCACATTAAAGAACCCTCACTGCTCAGTGGCCGTAAGTGCCAAGCATAGGCCAAAATTGGAAGTCTTCACCGCCATTTTGTGACGTATCCGTATGAGAGAAAGATTTTTGAGTGGAACCTTAAACAACAATAGATAAACAAACAATCTCACAAAGATTTGCTATAGTGTTTCACAGATGATCAAAATGGAACAAAATATATCAGGAAGTGACATAATAAAGAAAATTTAATTTTTGTAGATATGAAATGCTATATCTCTGAACACTTTGGAATAGGTCAACACATTAGGGCTGCTGTTTTGTTAATGACAAAATATGTTTGGATGCCAATCTAGAGGCAAAAACAATGAAAAATCAAGTCTATTATTATTCAGTAATTTATATGAACATTACTGATATCAGTGACAAAGTTGTAATGTGATATTGTATTGTTATAATAGTTATAATGTAAGAGGGAACCATTGACAGCCTTTGTGGACTTGTTATGCCCATAGATCAATGATTGCGGGGAAATTTGTTTCTGTCTGTCTGCAACATTGTATTCCACAATAATATTTAATATTTGGGATAAAGCTTTATGTCAGTAATATAGCTGTTAATTATGGCTAATATTTGGGATAAAGCTTTAGGTCAGTGATATAGCGGTTAACTGTTTGGTAGTATTTGGGATAAAGCTTTAGGTCAGTGATATAGCGGTTAACTGTTTGGTAGTATTTGGGATAAAGCTTTAGGTCAGTGATATAGTGGTTAATTATGGCTAATAATTGGGATAAAGCTTTAGGTCAGTGATATAGTGGTTAATTATGGCTAATAATTGGGATAAAGCTTTAGGTCAGTGATATAGTGGTTAATTATGGCTAATAATTGGGATAAAGCTTTAGGTCAGTGATATAGCGGTTAATTATGGCTAATAATTGGGATAAAGCTTTAGGTCAGTGATATAGCGGTTAACTGTTTGGTAATATTTGGTATAAAGCTTTAGGTCAGTGATATAGTGGTTAATTATGGCTAATAATTGGGATAAAGCTTTAGGTCAGTGATATAGCGGTTAACTGTTTGGTAATATTTGGTATAAAGCTTTAGGTCAGTGATATAGCGGTTAATTATGGCTAATATTTGGGATAAAGCTTTAGGTCAGTGATATAGCCGTTAAATGTTTGGTACTGTTTGCCAGAGGTATGGGATTTTACATTCTTCATAATTTCATTTCAATTTAGAATTTCTCAGTGTTGTTCTATTGACTGAATTTTGAATTTTAAAATTCTGAGATTTCAGTATATATTAAATATTTTATTGGTAACCATTTTTTCAGATTCTAATGATGTGAGATACACTATGATCAGATTGGGCAACTGTAAACGTCAGACACCTGATGCGTTAGACGTGGATGACTGGAAAGATGCCTGTTCATTTTTTGTCTATAATCTTGCCACTGAGAAAGTAAGGGGAATTTAAATCATTAAATCATTAAAACATTTAGTTTAAAAAGTGACTTTTGGACCAGAATTTAGTCCCAATTAGGACTCAATATTGTACTCTGAATCATATGAAAATAACAACATAATCCTTCCCCCTCACTCATGAGTTTTTTTTTCTATTTTTGGCTTGCCAGGACAAAAGTCCGGAGAGCTAATGTCATACCCCCAGCACCATCATCATTGTCATCGTCGGCATCCGTAGACAAAACTTTAACCTGGCCTATAACTTTTTAACCACAAGGGACAAGGCTCTGATATTTCTCACATAGATTCCTTATGACAAGAGCTTTCATTTGGTACCTTGATTTTTGACCGCTTGACCTTGGACTTTGAAAATGATGAATTCCATTCAATGCTATTTTATTTTGCTTAAGTGTATATCTGTTTCCCCAAAACATATTGAGAAGTATAAGCCAAGCTTTTCAAAGTAACATTAACTCATTCTCCCCTAAAGACACATTCGGATAGACCTAAGTCATTGATTTACAGAAGAGTCCATTTTCAGTTTCATCTTATTTCCCTGAAAATATTGTACGTAATTAACCATTTGTAGTGGTTTAGTGGAATAATTAACCATATTTAGTGGTCCAGTGGAAGAGAATCACCTGCAAGCTGAAAGCTTCAAGTTAAAATCAGGATAAGACCTAAGACATTTTGTCCACTCATACACCAAGGGCTTTGGGGAGAACTTAATGCTAATGTACCATCATATAGTATTCTTTAAATATTGAAAAAAAAACTCACACTGCATTGACAGCAGTCCCTATCTCAGGTCATAACTAGCAGCACTTCATCTACAGTGGGTGGACATTAAAGAACCCTCTGACTGTTTTGTGTATAGCTCAGGTTATAACTAGCTGCACTTCATCTACAGTCATTAAAGAACCCTGACTGTTTTGTGTATAGCTCAGGGTATAACTAGCGGCACTTCATCTACAGTGGGTGGACATTAAAGAACCCTCTGACTGTTTTGTGTATAGCTCAGGTTATAACTAGTGGTACTTCATCTACAGTGGGTGGACATTAAAGAACTCTCTGACTGTTTTGTGTATAGCTCAGGGTATAACTAGTGGTACTTCATCTACAGTGGGTGGACATTAAAGAACCCTCTGACTGTTTTGTGTATATCTCAGGTCATAACTAGCGGCACTTCATCTACAGTGGGTGGACATTAAAGAACCCTCTGACTGTTTTGTGTATAGCTCAGGTTATAACTAGTGGCACTTCATCTACAGTGGGTGGACATTAAAGAACCCTCTGACTGTTTTGTGTATATCTCAGGTCATAACTAGCGGCACTTCATCTACAGTGGGTGGACATTAAAGAACTCTCTGACTGTTTTGTGTATAGCTCAGGTTATAACTAGCGGCACTTCATCTACAGTGGGTGGACATTAAAGAACTCTCTGACTGTTTTGTGTATAGCTCAGGTTATAACTAGCGGCACTTCATCTACAGTGGGTGGACATTAAAGAACCCTCTGACTGTTTTGTGTATAGCTCAGGGTATAACTAGCGGCACTTCATCTACAGTGGGTGGACATTAAAGAACCCTCTGACTGTTTTGTGTATAGCTCAGGTTATAACTAACGGCACTTCATCTACAGTGGGTGGACATTAAAGAACCCTCTGACTGTTTTGTGTATAGCTCAGGTTATAACTAACGGCACTTCATCTACAGTGGGTGGACATTAAAGAACCCTCTGACTGTTTTGTGTATAGCTCAGGTTATAACTAGTGGTACTTCATCTACAGTGGGTGGACATAAAGAACTCTCTGACTGTTTTGTGTATATCTCAGGTCATAACTAGTGGTACTTCATCTACAGTGGGTGGACATTAAAGAACCCTCTGACTGTTTTGTGTATAGCTCAGTTTATAACTAGCAGCACTTCATCTACAGTGGGTGGACATAAAGAACTCTCTGACTGTTTTGTGTATATCTCAGGTTATAACTAGTGGTACTTCATCTACAATGGATATTATACATTTATGGACCTCTTGGTAGGGTGATATGAAGGTTCCTCTACCTGAAGCAGTCATATTCCCCCGAGGGCGAAGCCCGAGAGGAATTTGACTGCTGAGGGCAGATGAGAATCAGAGAGAGGGTCGCCATAAGAGGACACAATGTTTTGTAACATTTACAGATGACATACAATAATAAAGAATGCTCTCACTGTTCAACTATAGTGGATATTAAAGAATGCTCTCACTGATCAACTATAGTGGGTATTAAAGAACCCTTTCACTTTTCAACTATAGTGGTTATTAAAGAACCCTATAACTGTATTGTGTATAGCTCAGATTATTTATTATACCAAAATAAAAGAAAGAATGAGTCAAGTTCAATCAACAATCCATATTGTTCAATAGTTTGGTTATTTCTTCATCATTAGCAACATGGAAACACTTTCTACCATCGTCTGCATCCATTTTGTCATGGAGCTGACAAGTATGACAACTCTTACGAGAATCAGAGAGAGGGTCGCCATGGGGGCACTTGTTATCCCCAGGGAGGACACGATGTTTTGTAACATTGTCATGTGATGTATTTTAACAAATCAGCTTCAGAGTTATACAGATGAGTTATTATAATAAAGAATACTCTCACTGTTCAAATACAGTGGATATTAAAGAACCCTCTTACTGTATTGTGTATAGAAAAAATTATAACTAGTGATATTTCATCTACAGTGGATATTAAAGAACGCTCTCTCTGTTCATCTACGATGAATATTAAAGAAGGCTCTGACTGTATTGTCCATAGCACAAATTATAACTAGGCCTAGTGGTTCTTCATCTACAGTGGATATTAAAGAATGCTCTCACTGTTCATCTACAGTGGATATTAAAGAATGCTCTCACTGTTCATCTACAGTGGATATTAAAGAATGCTCTCACTGTTCATCTACAGTGGATATTAAAGAAGGCTCTCACTGTTCATCTACAGTGGATATTAAAGAAGGCTCTGACTGTATTGTCCATAGCACAAATTATAACTTTATGTTTTTATATTCTGTTTTAGCTGATAGTCAAGAACAAGTGTCGTAGACTTTTATCTAATGTCACTTTGGATTACCATGAAATAGATCTGTCATCACATCCTCTGGAGATTAAGTCAGGGTATGTACTCATTTTATTTTGTTTGTACTTTTGATGTTAGGTTTTGTTAAAAGCCTTAAGTTTTTCATTATCTGTCACAGAGATGGAGGTGTTTCAAGTCAAAATCCATAATATTATGTCATAAAGAATGTATCATATTTCTTTAATTTCCTTAAGCAAATGGGCAATAAACAGCATATAAATAGCAAAAATGGAGTTAGTCCTGTCAGTTTTGAAATACAATAAATGATTATTATGTAACAGGATTGACAGGTCTTTTTTAGTCTTTGCTATATTAAACTGTTTTTTGCCCATTTGCTGGCTGGATATGAAGATGCATTTAATTTCCTAGAATTATGATACCCTTGAGTTATATGTACAAGGACAAGATGGTTTTATCAATATTAATCTTCATATATTCTACACAAGAAATGTATAAAATTATCTCAAAACTATGACAGTGATTAACATGTTCAAGATGAATATTCTACTAATGTATACCTGGTTATTTTCACACCTGGTTATTTTTGCCCCTGGTTATTTTCATGCTGGTTATTTTCACACCTGGTTATTTTGCCCCTGGTTATTTGGGCCCCTGGTTATTTTGTCCCTTTTTATTGTCACACCTGGTTATTTCGGCCCTTTTTATTTTCACACCTGGTTATTTTGTCCCTTTTTATTGTCACACCTGGTTATTTTGTCCCTTTTTATTGTCACACCTGGTTATTTTGTCCCTTTTTATTTTCACACCTGGTTATTTTGTCCCTTTTTATTGTCACACCTGGTTATTTTGTCCCTTTTTATTGTCACACCTGGTTATTTTGTCCCTTTTTATTGTCACACCTGGTTATTTTGTCCCTTTTTATTGTCACACCTGGTTATTTTGTCCCTTTTTATTGTCACACCTGGTTATTTCGGCCCTTTTTATTTTCACACCTGGTTATTTCGGCCCTTTTTATTTTCACTCTTTGGCAACAGAAAAACATATTGACCCAGTCTTAAATTTGTCCTAAATCACTATAGTCTCACGGATGTCATGTATAACGTGCTTCAATTATTTAGCTTGTAAATTTCGCTTTCAATTTAAATTTGCCCCCTCATATAAGGGCAAAAATGGCAAAAAATAGTGGCAATGAAAATATTCAGGTATAAAGTGTTAATTATCTTGTAAACTCACACCTGATATTATGACATTAGATGTACCTCAGTATTATTACACATTTGTTTTCTACCTTTTAATTATCTTGTAAACTCACACTTCACACCTGATATTACGACATTAGATGTACCTCAGTATCATTACACATTTGTATTCTACATTAAATTATCTTGTAAACTTGCACCTATTATTACACATTTGTATTCTACCTTTAATTATCTTGTAAACTCACACTTCACACCTGATATTACGACATTAGGTGTACCTCACTATTGTTACATATTTGTATTCTACCTTTAATTACTGCTTGTGGTGTTCTAGTGGTTTGACTTGCAAACAGAAAGTCCTAGTTTGGATTCCCAGTACTTGAGACTAAAAAGGTATCGACTGTTCTTTCACCTAGGGCTCAGTACTTGAAGTGAAAGTCATAGGTCTTTCGGCTGAGAATTAAAAACATGGTCCAATGACCAATCCGCCTAAAAAGTTCTGATTCCAAATTGTTTTTAGGCAATTGGCCACTTGTTTCTTTTTCATGTCAAAAATCTTAAATTTTGTCCAGTTTACATATCAGTATTTAAAAAAGGCCTACCAACCAACCCACTGGAGTTTTATAATGATGGCCTAATAATTGTCCTGATGAAATACAATTGATAGGACAAAAACTGTAATCTTAAAAAGATAAATGTAGATATTGGATTTATTATGATTTTTGTAGTGTACATGTATTGTCAAATCTATTTCATATGTCAATCAACACTTTGTTATACAGTATCACAGAAACATTAGAAAACAAAGATGGCAGCAAAGTAGAGATCAATATGCAGTATACAAAGTTACCTGCTATTTCCTTCGATCCTACGCAGGTGCCAACACAGCCAGAGGTATCTGATGGTAGGTACACCGATAGACAAAAAATGGAGAATCACATACTGGATCATGTGATATCTTTTGTTTAATTTGTCTAAGTACAGCACTTTTTCTGAAATTCTACATTTTGCAATTGATTTCTTTTCTTAGTATTGCATTTTGACATATATGTATGTATGTAACTGAAGACAAGAGACTGTACTCTTGGCCAGATCACCAAGTAAATATTATAATAGTATGGATGAATTGATGAGATTGATCTATCCATCTGTCCATCTATCTATCTGTGTTAACAATTTGGTTTTGCATTTAACTCTGTTATGAGCATCATGTTGTAACTTCACACTAAGATAGAATCTGATGATGTTAGTTGATTATGATTTTCATTTTTGACCTTAATCTTTACCTTTGACCTTGAAATTCAAATTTTAGATGTGCATGCATTTACATTATACTATGTAATACAATGTTTTGCAGTTTGGCCATACAGGCTTATCAGTTTCTTGTAGTTACTTTTAAATGGTCATCTATGTATTTTATATGTAAGATATCTTTTTATAAACTTATTCACTGAGAGGTTTCATTAGTCCCTTCAGCTTAGCTGTTTATAGATATTTTGAGCCTGCAGGTCTTACACTTTTTTTATCTTTCTGTTGTAATTTAACAGTTGCAGGAGTCATGATGGTATGTGTTCATAGTGCCAAAAACGTTATAGCATCTGATGTAGGGGGAAGCTCCGACCCTTATTGTGTTGTATTCTGTGACAGAAGAAGGGTAAGTGTGGAATGACTTGGTGTAAATTTGTGTAATGTCTGAAGTGTGGTCAATGTCTGAGAGAGAGAGAGACAGAGACAGACAGACTGAGAGAGACAGACAGACAGAGAGAGAGACAGACAGACAGAGAGAGACAGACAGACAGAGAGAGAGACAGACAGAGAGAGACAGATAGATAGACAGACAGACGAAACATCTGTCTCTACATGAAGGTTGCACAGAGAGAAGGCCTAGATGAAATACAGGTAAAATGAGAAAGATAGAAAATTTTTAGGAGACTAACTCATCAATACTTCTTTTTCAAGATACATTTTAGCTATCTGTGACAGTTTATACATAAAATGAGTTCCACCAAATATATTAAACTAGTTTTGATGTTTATATTAGGTTCTAAGATTAGTGAGATATTTATTTGATAAGCGAATGTTACTGGATCCAATGCTATTGTTATGTAACCATATTCCCAAGTTGTAAGGTTTTATCAGGATTTTCAGGAAAATCAATTTTTTTTAATCAAATTAGTTCTCATTGTATTTCATGTTTATTAGAAATGTGTGTTTGTAGGTAAAATAGTAATGTTATAAATGTTATCTTTGATATTGAAGAATAAAGCATTGGCATTTCTACAATTTATTGAAATGCCAGAGTAATTAAACAGGTTTAACATTCTGTTGAATGAGTGGAAACGCATGCATCATCTTCATTAATTCTACTTTTATGTTTTTGATCTTTTGTGTTGAAGATAAAATTGTCATGTTTCCAATGTTAATCAACCAATCATGGTCCAATCTCACCATGTTTCCTCAGTACTGAGGCTGTGACTAGAAACTTTTGTATATTATTATGGCATACAACTGTACAAAGTGGTGGAAATCATTGCTCATTTGAAGAAAACTTAAGAAATATAAAAAAAAATAGTTAAGAATACATCGTCAAATTTAAGTATCATTCAATATTTTTCATTTTCATGGATACGTCATCAGATTTTGAGTATCATTCAGTATTTTTCATTTTTATGGATACGTTGTCAGATTTTGAGTATCATTCAGTATTTTTCATTTTTAAGGATACGTCGTCAGATTTTGAGTATCATTCAGTATTTTTCATTTTTATGGAAAATTCATGAAGTTGACCCATTGTTTTTATATGAAACAAAAAAGAAAATATTGTGTTTCCTATTCAGTCAACTTGAGAAGTTTTAATAAAAAATACATTGTTGAAATAGTAATGTAAAAGTTCAGCTTGAGTAATTAGTAGATTTGGTAACTTTGGGCTCAGAATAAAGTTCTATGAATTTCATATACTTCTTTCATTACATCCTGCCTCTGTCTGTTTCTCTCTGTCTGTCTGTTTCTCTCTGTCTCTCTCTCTCCTCCTCTCTCTCTCTCTCTCTCTCTCTCTCTCTCTCTCTCTCTCTCTCTCTCTCTCTCAGTCACTCACATTTACACACACACATATACCACATATACACATGCATACCACATATATCCAGATGCACCCCACACATACACATGCACACACATACTACATAAGCACACCCCCCCCCCCACACACACACACACATTCATACACATTCCACATATATACATGTAAACACAAACACACTCACATATACAAACTACACAAAGTATGTATGTTTCAGATTTTTATTTTAGGTACACACAACTCCTTATGTGCAGAAGAACCTAAACCCTGTTTGGGAGTCAAGCGTGGAATTTTTTGTCAGGGATTTCAAAAAGGTATTCTCAGTTTTAAACACAGTGTACATTTCACAAAGATTTTCACTAATATGACATCAGAATTTTGCAAAGGTATTTTTTTTTGTTTACACTGTTTTTCCTGTTAACACACTGCTCTCTATTTTATGCCTGATTATGGAAAATAATAACAGGGTGCTGTAACATGTAATTGTACATTTGTACATATGAATACTTTTTGTATTGTTCCATGAAATGATATAAACTAAGTATAGAACGTTATTTTTACTGTGTGTATGGTAGTATGAATGCTGTTGTCAATGCATATATTCTTTGGAGTGTGTTAGCACTCCAAAATGAATATGTGCATTGACAACAGCATTCATACTACTGTATATGCAGTAAAATTAACGTTCTATTCTTATATTTACATCCCACTTACAGATTTTTTTTATCATTTAAAATATGGAATTGATATGCATTGCTCATTTGGTAAAGTCAGGTCTACGGGAAATGACAAAAAATGTGGTTGCTAGGGCTTAAATAGTCCCTATATTTTTCATCTGTATATTTCATTATCTGTTCACAAAAAATAAAAGAAAATACTTGTTTTGTAGTATATATCTATTTTCATTCAATACTTTGATTTATGTCACATTTAACAGTTGGAAAACATGTAATGTGCACTTATAATAAATTTGAAGGTGATGTGTACCATAGTTGCCTAGTTGTTCACTTGCTAGCGGAGTTAAATGTGCACTCGTGAAATGTTGAATTGGTCAACCATCCTGAGGACATGTTTCTTGAATGTGCCAGGTATGACAGAATGTCATGATTTGGTTGTTGAACCTCAGCTGGTTGATTGATGGTTTCCGAAGCATAGCCCACCACTGGAACTTAAAGGCACAACATTGGTATACATGGTACATGTGGCCTACTGTGTGACACGGATCATTCTGTTGGTCATTGGCTTTGCCACACAGTGTTTCAGAAAGAGACTTCTTTTGTCGGTCAGAAAAAGACCTGTTATATGATCTGAAGAAAATTTCAGTCCGATGGCCACTCATCAGTAATACATTTATATATGATAATGTATGATGATGCAGTCATGCAGAAACGTGATTTATTTACAAATAAAAGTAGTCTGCAGTCATATTTGTGGTAATATTTTGATCCGCATAGCCTTTTCATACTGCTTCATGCTTGTATGAATGCAGTAAGCGCTTCCTATATTAAAGAAGGGCAGATGTATATATAAAGCTATGATAAAAGTTAAACACATTGAAATATTGTATTTGATTATCAGTCAGTATATTTGTAGAGCACAAAATTAAGTACATTGTATCAATTTTACAGAATGGCCATCACAACTTATGCATGACCCTTTTACTGAAAGACCATCACATATTGTACTTTACTTGAGAATCACTATTTTATCAAATGACCATCACATATTGTACTTTACTTGAGAATCACTATTTTATCAAATGACCTTCACATATTGTACTTTACTTGAGAATCACTATTTTATCAAATGACCTTCACATATTGTACAATACTTGAGTATCACTATTTTATTTCAGACCTCCCTTACATTCTTTGTTTATGATTGGGATGGCACTAGCACAATAGATGATGACTTTTTAGGGGCAACTCACTACACCCTTAAAGAGGTCAGTAACATTATTATTTTAACATGTTTTGGGTTTTATTTCTATTCCTTGATACAGGTCAAATGATAGTTTATAAGCTTTTGATGTTGTTACTTTTTCACTTCCATTTTGGATAATCAAAGATCTACCACCACAGTCTGGATGAGTCAGTCTGCCAGTCATGTCTCATTAGATTTTAGTTATACAATCTTAAAATAACTGATACAGCTTAATTATATAATCATTGTACAAATATTAAAAGTTTAGACTTTCATTGGTATATATACATGATTCAATTATAGTATATCTTTTAACATGTTTAAATGTCAATGCAATTTTTGTACAATGTATATTCCTGTTTGCTTAGAATGCGTATCTTTGTTCATATAGCACCATCAACATGTTCATTTATAATGTTTATTTGTGTTTGCCTCAGATATAAACATGTAATACAAGATCTTCAATTAATGTTCTAATTGCAGGAAGAGACTGTTGTCATTAAGGAACTTTTACCTTTAGGATATAATGATCGATCTGAGGGATTCATTACACAAGATAAATCATTTGGTCATATTACTGTATCTGTTGTCTTCAGACCAGTGCCTTCAGTCTCAAAGTCAGGCAAGTTATAGCCTTAATAATACATACAACTGTCTCCTGTAGTCATGGTAACTGTATCTGTTGTCTTCAGACCAGTGCCTTCAGTCTCAAAGTCAGGCAAGTTATAGCCTTAATAATACCCACACAACTATCTCCTGTAGTCATGGTAACTGTATCTGTTGTCTTCAGACCAGTGCCTTCAGTCTCAAAGTCAGGCAAGTTATAGCCTTAATAATACATACAACTGTCTCCTGTAGTCATGGTAACTGTATCTGTTGTCTTCAGACCAGTGCCTTCAGTCTCAAAGTCAGGCAAGTTATAGCCTTAATAATACATACAACTGTCTCCTGTAGTCATGGTAACTGTATCTGTTGTCTTCAGACCAGTGCCTTCAGTCTCAAAGTCAGGCAAGTTATAGCCTTAATAATACATACAACTGTCTCCTGTAGTCATGGTACCTGCTGTATCTGTTGTCTTCAGACCAGTGCCTTCGGTCTCAAAGTCAGGCATATAGCCTTAATAATACATACAACTATCTCCTGTAGTCATGGTAACTGTATCTGTTGTCTTCAGACCAGTGCCTTCAGTCTCAAAGTCAGGCAAGTTATAGCCTTAATAATACATACAACTGTCTCCTGTAGTCATGGTAACTGTATCTGTTGTCTTCAGACCAGTGCCTTCGGTCTCAAAGTCAGGCAAGTTATAGCCTTAATAATACATACAACTATCTCCTGTAGTCATGGTAACTGTATTTGTTGTCTTCAGACCAGTGCCTTCAGTCTCAAAGTCAGGCAAGTTATAGCCTTAACAATAGCTACAACTATATCCTGTAGTCATGGTAACTGTATCTGTTGTCTTCAGACCAATACCTTCAGTCAATGATATTCCAGTGTATTTAGTTACCTGTCTTAAGCTATATACATATATAGCTTCACGATACTCTTTGTTTGCAATGACAGGACTTTCTTTCCCACAATGTGATACGCAGGTGATGAATAAGTCCATTTAGGCTTCATTATATATATATATATATATATATATATATATATATATATATATATATATATATATATATATATATATATATATATATATATATAACTCCCTTGGGTGGCCCCTATATACATTATATTGACTGACTCAGCCAGCCACTGCTGTATTTGTATTACAATGTATACACACCACTGCCAGAATAAAATTGTGAATTTTTATCAATTTGAACTGGTCACTTTAACTTGTAATTGTATGTCAATTTGTGTAAACTGACCTCTATATCCATACATAATGTTAATAAAAATGATTGCCATGAAAGGTTTTGAAGTTGTGTTTTTAGATCAGGTATTCATTGTTAATTAACAGTTAAAGTTTTAATTTCTGCGACCATAGGACTAGTTGCTTTCCATGACTCTGCATGAGTGTAACCGACGCGGCCGTCATGAGTCTTACCGACGCGGTAGACATTGTACCTTTCGATGCTCACTGAAATTAATTAAATTTGCGACAGCTATTTGTTTCAGAAACAAAAGATTTCCACATGGTTTTTTTAAACAATAAATTGATAAAATCTAAAAGATTACTGTTGCCTGGTTCATAGCACGTAAGTCCTGGTGTGACAGTGAACCGAGTGTTACCTGTAGCAAGTCAATGTCGGTCCAGTCGTCATCGTCAATGCACAGAATAATCCTATCGGTCTGTGCATTATCCATAAGAGTTTTCTGAGAACTAATTCTCTTATTTCAAATCTGAGGTAATCATCTTCCTCCTCCGAGTTGTATAACTAATGAAATATAGCTCCAAAATTCCATTATCGTACAGTGAACAAAGCAATGCAGAAGCCATTTGTAATTCTTTTGTTTTCTCTGAAGCGAGATTTTAAAGGTCGTGTAAGTGATTCAGTCTTTATTTTTAGTGATAAAAGTGTGTCAACCAATCAGATTAAAGACTTATCTATGACATGTCCATATCTTTTTATATTCACCAATGGTCTTTTACATAGGATTCAGTAGTATTTGTAGCGTACATAGAAATCATATATTGACGTAGCTTGGCAGTGAGCGCAGGTTTACGAAAATCATATATTGACGTGTTTGGCAGCGGCAGAGGGCATTGTAAAATTGTATATTGACGTGTTTGGCGGGATAAGAGTTAAGAGACCCAGATCCAGATAAAATGGCTTCTAGAACTTTGGTATCTAATTTATTTTTAATACTTGTTGGTATCTCCTGTGAATCATATTTCATTTATACTTGTTGACAAGTTGAATTGAATATTTTTTATGTGAAATTATATTGAACTTGACAAAAAGGACAAAAAACAAACAAATGCATAATACGTCAATTCAAGGTATAATAGAAAACACATAAAAAGTAGCTTAGATGAATTGTGTCAGGAGGTGTAGATAATAAATAAATTACCGGTACCTGTTTCTTATTTTATGATGATAACATTATTGTCAGGAGAATAACGATTTTCTGAAAATTGATCCCCCCTCCATATTATGACCTTGATCAGGCTTTGTAATTTTTTAAGTGCTCAATGTCATTGTGGCCGTTCAGACTTTTGATCTTAATGTTTATATGTGTTGACATGATTTGAATTTCTTCTTATGTTGCAGACTACTTTTAGAATCTAAACTTAGAGATCATAGATCGTAGACACATCTTTTTAGGTTCTGTAAATCTAAATGTTTCAGTTTATTATGAAAAGTTAACTGAAATATGTATTTGATAGACCAAACAATATCATTTCTACAGGTTATAATCTTTGAAACATTCCATCCATAAATTTGTATGTGTATATTCCCTTTATAGATATGGCAGTGGTCTCATCTTTCAGTACTTTTGTACGTGTATATTCCCTTTATAGATATGGCAGTGGTCTCATCTTTCAGTACTTTTGTACGTGTATATTCCCTTTATAGATATGGCAGTGGTCTCATCTTTCAGTACTTTTGTATGTGTATATTCCCTTTATAGATATGGCTGTGGTTTCATCTTTCAGTACTTTTGTATGTGTATATTCCCTTTATAGATATGGCAGTGGTCTCATCTTTCAGTACTTTTGTATGTGTATATTCCCTTTTATAGATATGGCAGTGGTCTCATCTTTCAGTACTTTTGTATGTGTATATTCCCTTTATAGATATGGCAGTGGTTTCATCTTTCAGTACTTTTGTATGTGTATATTCCCTTTATAGATATGGCAGTGGTCTCATCTTTCAGTACTTTTGTATGTGTATATTCCCTTTTATAGATATGGCAGTGGTCTCATATTTCCATATTTTTGCATGTGTATATCCCCTTTTATAGATATGGCAGTGGTATTCCCTTTATAGATATGGCAGTGGTATTCCCTTTATAGATATGGCAGTGGTATTCCCTTTTATAGATATGGCAGTGGTATTCCCTTTTATAGATATGGCAGTGGTATTCCCTTTTATAGATATGGCAGTGGTATCCCCTTTTATAGATATGGCAATGGTATCCCCTTTATAGATATGGCAATGGTATCCCCTTTATAGATATGGCAGTGGTATTCCCTTTTATAGATATGGCAGTGGTATCCCCTTTTATAGATATGGCAGTGGTATCCCCTTTTATAGATATGGCAGTGGTATCCCCTTTTATAGATATGGCAGTGGTATCCCCTTTATAGATATGGCAGTGGTATTCCCTTTTATAGATATGGCAGTGGTATCCCCTTTTATAGATATGGCAGTGGTATTCCCTTTATAGATATGGCAGTGGTATTCCCTTTATAGATATGGCAGTGGTATTCCCTTTATAGATATGGCAGTGGTATTCCCTTTTATAGATATGGCAGTGGTATCCCCTTTTATAGATATGGCAGTGGTATTCCCTTTATAGATATGGCAATGGTATCATATTTCAGTACTTTTGTATATGTATATTCCCTTTATAGATATGGCAGTGGTATTCCCTTTTATAGATATGGCAATGGTATTCCCTTTATAGATATGGTAGTGGTATCATATTTCAGTACTTTTGTAAATGTATATTCCCTTTTATAGATATGGCAGTGGTATTCCCTTTATAGATATGGCAGTGGTATCCCCTTTTATAGATATGGCAGTGGTATCATATTTCAGTACTTTTGACCCTTTGATATTGATCCCTTTGTCCTGATTGTAATTGATTCTTTGTTCTGATTGTAATTGATTTATTCTTTTTATCACAGAGAAATTTCGCCTTGCCAGTGTTAGTAGCAGTTGCCATGACTACTTGTACAAGGAAGATTTGGTGTCTCCTTCGTCTGTTGTAAGTTTTAGTTTATAATCAGGTCTTTCTTTTAATTATGTTTCGAGCACTTAAGATAGTCTATCACCATAATTTACATGTTTTTGTATTAAATTTGCTATGTTTAAGCTATATACAGTATGATTTCATTAAAGTAAATCTACCATACTTCAAACCATGGAAGCTGTTTTGAAAGACCACCCAGTCTGGCCCTGGTTTGTTTCTTCTTTCATTGCATTTTTCCTCTGTCTATCTGAAGTGTCAGAAATTTATATCCTGGTGCCAGTGCAACAGCATTGAGATTTCTCTCAACATGTTAACATCTTCCATCAGTGTTTGCACAGATCTTGAAAAGTGCTTGAATATAGAGTTAGTCATTGAAAAGTGCTTAAAAGCAAAATACCCTCAAGAAGCCCTGGAATTTTTTTTATGTCAGAGTACTTGAATTTTACTTTGTGCGTAATTATTTATTACCAAACAGTACTGAAAGCACTTCCTCCTGTGGGGAAAATGGGGTCTTTCTAGGCAGATGTTGTTACTATAAAAAGTGGGTTTTCATAATTCCATATTATTTTTCTAAATGTAGAATTTCAAGACAGTGGTTGGTCTTTTTAAACAGGTTCAACTGTTGCTTGTAAAATACTTGTAAAACTTTGTCACCTCAACAAGCACTAACATTTTTTCATATTTTTTCAAGAGTCTTGTAGCACTGGAAAATATTTTTGCATGGCTTAGAAAATATGTCTTTATGTATTTGAAAATACTACAAGTGGTTACTGAATAAACTTTTTCGTGTTTTAAGCTCTGTTCTTTTGTAATGGCTCTATTATTGTTCCATTATGCCTTGATGCCCTGTTGTTATATCATGTCTTACAGCTCTGTTGTAATGGCTATATCATGTTTTACAGTTCTGTTGTAATGGCTATATCATGTCTTACAGCTCTGTTGTAATGGCTATATCATGTTTTACAGTTCTGTTGTAATGGCTATATCATGTCTTACAGCTCTGTTGTAATGGCTATATCATGTCTTACAGTTCTGTTGTAATGGCTATATCATGTTTTACAGTTCTGTTGTAATGGCTATATCATGTTTTACAGTTCTGTTGTAATGGCTATATCATGTTTTACAGTTCTGTTGTAATGGCTATATCATGTCTTACAGCTCTGTTGTAATGGCTATATCATGTTTTACAGTTCTGTTGTAATGGCTATATCATGTTTTACAGCTCTGTTGTAATGGCTGTATCATGTTTTACAGTTCTGTTGTAATGGCTATATCATGTTTTACAGTTCTGTTGTAATGGCTATATCATGTTTTACAGTTCTGTTGTAATGGCTATATCATGTTTTACAGCTCTGTTGTAATGGCTATATCATGTTTTACAGCTCTGTTGTAATGGCTATATCATGTCTTACAGCTCTGTTGTAATGGCTATATCATGTCTTACAGCTCTGTTGTAATGGCTATATCATGTCTTACAGCTCTGTTGTATTGGCTATATCATGTTTTACAGTTCTGTTGTAATGGCTATATCATGTTTTACAGCTCTGTTGTAATGGCTATATCATGTCTTACAGCTCTGTTGTAATGGCTATATCATGTCTTACAGTTATGTTGTAATGGCTATATCATGTTTTACAGTTCTGTTGTAATGGCTATGTCATGTTTTACAGCTCTGTTGTAATGGCTATGTCATGTCTTACAGCTCTGTTGTAATGGCTATATCATGTTTTACAGTTCTGTTGTAATGGCTATATCATGTTTTACAGTTCTGTTGTAATGGCTGTGTCATGTCTTACAGCTCTGTTGTAATGGCTATGTCATGTCTTACAGTTCTGTTGTAATGGCTATATCATGTTTTACAGCTCTGTTGTAATGGCTGTTTCATGTTTTACAGTTCTGTTGTAATGGCTATGTCATGTTTTACAGTTCTGTTGTAATGGCTGTATCATGTTTTACAGTTCTGTTGTAATGGCTATATCATGTTTTACAGTTCTGTTGTAATGGCTATGTCGTGTCTTACAGTTCTGTTGTATTATGGCTACATTATGCCATTCAGTTCTGTTGTGATAGCTGTATCATGTCTTTGGGGGGTTTACATGGCATGGTTTGTTATACATGATTTGACACACATGATAAATGATGCCCTGTAAACAGTGCTATGACTGAAACATGCATGATTGACATGGGGAATAGAACTTGCTCTAATCTGGACGACTAAATCATGAGTTTCTAGCCAATCAGAATAAAGATGACCAAGGTCAGTTATTAATACAACATCGGCAGCAAAACCACATGGTAAATAAAACAAAAGAAATGCCAAGAAAAGAGGAATTTAACGTGACAAAAACTGTGAATTTTGGATTAAATAAAGATGCACTGTGGAACATCCAGAGTCCACAATACTTTAAAATGAATAAAAAGATGTGTCTTCCTCTGACTGAATGGCGAAAGATTTCCCAACAAATCTTGGAAGTCATTCATATTCATTCTAAGAAAGTTTTTTTTTTAAATATTGTGGGTCCTATTTTAATCTAACCAGGAACCAATTTACTCCTTGGCCTTTTTCTCTTGTTAATTATATGCATTTCACTTGTAATTATTATGACACATACATGTAAGGGAACAACTATTTCTCCTTTGCCCATTGTGAACAGGTAAGAAAGGCAGAAAGAAAGGGTAATATTTTAAGAAGTTGGTCGTGATTAAGACATACTGTGTAAACAAGCCATGTCCAACAAAATCATGCACGATTTAATCATGCATGATTTGAAAAGCTGTGTAAACCCCCCTTTATAGCTCTGTTGTAATGGCTATATCATGTCTTAAAGCTCTGTTGTAATGGCTACATCATGCCCACAGCTCTGTTGTTATTGCTATATCATGTCATAAAGCTTTGTTGTAATAGCTATAACATGTCTTAAACCTGTTATATCATGCCCCACAGCTGTTTAAATGGCTATATCATGTCATAAAGCTTTGTTGTAATAACTATATCAAGCTCTACAGCTCTGCTGTAAGGCTTTTTTATGTCTTATGGCTGTATCATGGCTAACAGCTCTGTTGTAATGGTTGTATCATGTGTTACAGCTGTGTTGTAATGACTGTATCATGTCTATCAGCTCTGTTGTAATAACTATATCATGTCTTACACCTCTGTTGTAATAGCTGTATCATGTTTTACAGCTCTGCTAATGGCTATATCATATCTTACAGCTGTGTTGTAATGGCTGTATCATGTCTTGCAGCTGTGTTGTAATGGCTGTTCCATGCCATACAGCTCTGTTGTTTTTGCTATGTCATGTCATATAGTTGTTATCATGTCTTACAGCTCTGTTATAATGGCTGTGTCATGCCCCACAGCTTTGTGGTAATGGCTATATCATGCCTTAAAGCTTTTTGCAAAGGCTATATCATGCCTTAAAGCTTTTTGCAATGGCTATATCATGCCTTTTAACTCTTTTGTAATTGCTGTATCATGTCTTACAGCTCTGTTTTAACGGCTGTATCATGTCTTACAGCTCTGTTTTAACGGCTGTATCATGCCCCTTAGCTCTGTTGCAATGGCTACCATGCCTTTCATCTCTGTTGTAATAGCTATATCATGTCATACAGTTTCAGACAAGAAAAAGCATTAGCTTGAAAAAAAAAACTTGTAAAGTTTTGAACTAAATCACATGACAAGTCCTTTTAAAGTATTGGACTAAATCACCTTGACAAGACCTTGTAAAGTATTGGACTAAATCACCTTGACAAGACCTTGTAAAGTATTGGTCTAAATCACCTTGACAAGACCTTGTAAAGTATTGGTCTAAATCACCTTGACAAGACCTTGTAAAGTATTGGTCTAAATCACCTTGACAAGTCCTTGTAAAGTATTAGACAAAATCATCTTGACAAGACCTTGTAAAGTATTGGTCTAAATCACCTTGACAAGACCTTGTGAAGTATTTGTCTAAATCACCTTGACAAGACCTTGTAAAGTATTGGTCTAAATCACCTTGACAAGACCTTGTAAAGTAATGGACTAAATCACCTTTTCAAGTCCTCGCAAAGTATTGGACTAAATCACCTTGACAAGTCTTTGTAAAGTATTGGACTCAATCACCTTGATAAGACCACGTAAAATATTGGACTAAATCACCTTGACAAGTCTTTGTAAAGTATTGGTCTAAATCACCTTGACAAGACCTTGTAAAGTATTGGTCTAAATCACCTTGACAAGTCCTTGTAAAGTATTGGACTCAATCACCTTGATAAGACCACGTAAAATATTGGACTAAATCACCTTGACAAAACCTTATAAAGTATTGGACTAAATTATGTTTAGTTTCGTGTACAGTATTTTACAAATTTGTCTTGTATGATTATTGACGTAATTCTTATCTTTCCAGCAGTTTTTCAAAGTGTATTTGGACACTAAATAGGAATTATGATTCTTGATTAATAGTCATACATATACTATAGAAAACTTATGTTTCAAAGACATATAGCAAGATCCTTTAACAGGGTAATTAGTTTTTAGTATAATACTAGAGACAATATTAACCCAATGATAAATTACCAATTGATTTAATCAGAAATTTCTAATTAGTAAGTCCTAGAATTAACATGTTATTGTACTGTGTGTGGTCCAAATATTTGGCTCCTAAATTACAGTCTCATATGAAATCTTGCCCTGTTCCTTATTCACAATATTGATATTAAAGTGACATGATATGTCCAAGATTTATCCTTTATTCTATTTCACCCGTTTTGGGGGAAAACATATTGTCAGCGAACTGTTATTTCAATATATTTAAGCTCATCTCCAAAGTACTAGAACTGTAAACAGCAATATGTTTTCGTTTTTTTGTTCAAAGGTGCTAATCTTTCTTAGAATTATTGCCTATGCTATATAAAAGGTCATTCTTTTTATACAGCTTATCATTCACTGAATACTAAATATTTATCAGAAATATTTTGTTTTTTATATAAATTTATGAAATATAAATCTTGTGTAGACAGTCTGTTTTGCTGGTTTTGGTATGTCTTGGTTCCTTTGTGTACAGATGAACCATGAAGTTATTGAGATTTGGTATTGTATGTATCATTTTCACTTTACAGTTCTAGCCACAGTCATCTATTCTTTCAGTCATTATTATATACATATCATTTCCATTATTATTATTTTTTTTTTGCCACAGCCAACTGGCAAATACCGTCATTCTTCTGTTGATGATCACACAAATCAGGTAGTATTCATCACACAGCAAAGTCATATGTCATCTATGTTCACATTTAGTAGAATGCTTAAGTAACTGCCAACACTGAAGCACCTATTTCACCTACATTTTGACATACATGTTTTAATATATACTCATCAGCTGGTTAATTATGATGTAATGATTTTTTTTTTGGGGGGGGGGGGAGAAATGATTTTGAAATAATGATGAAGGTAAAACATCTTTTTTCAAAAATAGTGACATATTAATCATCAAAGTACATTACAAAAGCAGGTATATATTATTGTAAAATCATACAAAGTGTTTCACACTTTTACATTATTTTTTGTATCTGTCTTAATTTTGATACTGTATTTCTGGAAGTTTTTCGCCCCTGATTATTTTTGCCCTTTTATGTTAGAAAATTCAACATTTTCACTCAGTCTTAAAATCACCCTAATTAATTACCAAAGTTTTATGGATGGCATGAATGTCCATGCTTCTGTACTTTAAATTTTTGCCTTCATTTTGAATTCGTCCTCTCGTCTAAGAACAAAAACGGCGAAAATTAAAGGAGAGTGAAAATTTTCAGGTATACAACAATTATAGCATGTATAGCAGTGCTGGTCAAAACAATACCAACTTCTGGAGGTAAATTGAATGGTGAATGTTGCATAAAGATATCAGAAATGCAGAGATGTAATTTGGTGAAATCATCTTAAGTGATATCTTTAATACTTCAAGAGCATGTACTTTGTAGATTATTTTTACATGTATACAATACAGGCCAAACAGGTGCTTGCAAATTGGCAGAATTATAATGGCTAGTATGTCTTTCCTGGGTTACAGGTTTTAAATTACTTACATGCTGGTTTGTGTCATAAACCAAAATTTGCTATTTGTATTAATTGGTTTTATTATATAATTAACTGTTATGTATTATATTAACTGGTTTTTCTGTAAACTGTAAATATTAAAAGTTTATTTTGTCATTTTGATTGGACTAAATTGTTTTGTGTTATATATACTGGTGTCATGACAGAATCTGGTATGTTTATACAGTAGAACTTTGATAAGTCACATTCACATGTGTATGTAATTTTTCGCCTTCTCAAAAACACTCAGTGTTTTAATTTCATGAAAACTATGTTTATTTTAGCACTTATTATAAATTATAATGACCTTATAAATGTCTTAAAGCATTTGGAAGCAGTCATATACACCTCTGAAACTTTAAAAAGCATGATTCTCGGTTACCAAGCGTGAGTGGAAGTCTTGATGTTTCAGACTTTTCTAAGTGATCCCTTGAACTTCGACTCATCCAAGTTTTACTGTATATACAATGAGTGTTCATTTATTATCATGTTTATCTAATGTTTATTTTGCCATTGACTAACAAGAGTAAGATAAACATGATAATCAACTTACACGAGTTGTTGAAGCTGTTTCTACCATAACTTGCACAGTATGAAACATTATATCATGTCTAGACGCCCTAAGACTCTAGTGATCACGTTACACCTGTATCTCACTTCAGTCACATTTTTTCCAGATTGTATCAATGTCAAAGTTAGGAAACCTGATATTGTTAGAGACTATATAATGTACACCCTCCCTCATTTAATTTTTCGCCAACTTTGACCACCAGAAACGGGCCTGATGGATCTTCATGTACATTTTCAAAGTCTGCCATCTTTTTCATTGGTAGCTCAAAGTCAAATTTTAATTTCTTAGCCAATAAAAATGCATGGAAGATTTAATCAAGACTGTGTTGTTTATTTGTGTGTTTAATCAACCACAGCCTCATTTAAACAACTGTTTGAGAGTGCTGTAACAACATAAGTTATAGTAGAAATACTTAACAAATATATAAACTTGTTTATATATAAACTTGTTACAGGCTGTCTTGAAAGTCATACATCTGATAAAGTTCAATGTTAATCAAATTGTTCAATTAAAAATTCAAAATAGAAAAAAAGATTCATTATAATAGCCTAAATAACTAGAATCTTAAATGTATACAGGCTGTCATTTTGAGATAATGTATTTTTCTATTAGGCCTAAACTTTGATTAAAAAAACAAATGATAAAAGTTACATCACCATAGAAATCTTTGACATATACATGTATGCATTTATTGCCTTGAATTAATGAAATACCTTGATGATTAATAAATGGTGCTTCCATGTAAGAATATCCATTGTTAACTTGGCCATTGTTCAAATTCATATCAAGTTACAGCATTATAATGAGTTTTTTACAACCCAGGTTTTTTTAAGAATTCAATTATTTCTGTATAACATATCAAATATTTAAATCTGTTAATACAAAAAACAAATTCATTTCAATTCCTATTTTATCATTTGTATCAGTATCCAGAGATTTACATTGTCAGATATCTCTGTATTCGTTGTATTCAGTCTATAACTATAAAAACAGCAATAAATCTTCTTTTTCATAATATTTTACTCCCATTTTCCAATATGGCAATTGTAATACAGAGTATCTTGGTTTTACATAGATATAGAGGATATGCATACGGTAATAAAGGAAAATCTCAGATATGTGTGTCTGATGTCAAATTGTTTTTACTACCCCCCCCCCCTCCCATTTTGAGAAAAGATTATAATTGTTTACATGGTTAGCATGGGTATATGTTAGCTTTTTTCTGTGTCAGTTAGTCTTTTAATATAAGCCTTTGTAGGTTCAAATCATTTGTTTCAACGTTTTTTATCAGATATAACTTTTACTATTCATGCCAAACCATAAAGTCTTATTAGAAGGTACCATTTTCTCATAGCAAATTCCCAACAAATTTTTGTGGGAATTTTGAATGATTATTTGACTATGGCTTGAGTTTATTTCTCCCATTATTATAATAGATAAAGGTCTAAAATATATACATGTACAAAACTTGTTTACCTTATCGTATGGTGGAGGTGTACCCTATTCTGAAACACTTTTCTAACTGTTGACCCCTCCTTTATATTGTCAAACGTATCACACGCTAGATGTTCCGCAGTCTTTCAGAATGCTACAAGAAAATAGTGACTCCCGATAAGATTTCATGGTTCAGCATCATCCGATAAAATCATTGAAAGCAAACAATTTGAAACTGAAAGCTTATAATATTATAGGAAGTTTTTACCTGCATGTGAGCGTGTTTATACCTGTATGTGAGCTTGTTTACCTGCATGTCTGTGTTTACCTACATGTGAGCTTGTTTACTTGCATGTGAGCATACATGTATATGTACCTGTATGTAAACATGTATACCTGCATATGAACATGTATTCTTGTATGTGAGTATGTAAACTGTTTAGGAGCATGTATTCAAGCATATGAGTATATATATATACTTACATATGAACATCATCAGCTACCTGCATGTCAACATATACTTAGATGCAAATGATGTTCTTTCCTGCATGTGCATGTGAGCATATATTTTGGTAGAGTTGCAAGTACATATGATCTAAGGCTTTATGTAAGTGATATGATGTCAGTTTCAGTCACCTGACTGTGCTTATATCAACAGTTTGGTTGTTTTTAATAGTTTTAATTTGAAGTTTTTACATTCATAGTCGTACTGTTTTAATAGAGCATGTTTTTTTTTTTAACAAAATTCCAATATATTGATGCTATTAATCGGAATTCGTGTATGTTAATTACATTAACTTTGGGTGTTTTAGATGAATCACATTCTCAATGGAATGTAAGCATTTAAAAAATCTTGAATAATATTATCAAATATATCTATATCAAATATTTCTAACATGAAATTTTACTTTGTTTCATCCAAAGCTATTTCAGTATTTTCAAATATCTATTTTATTTCAACTCACACAATACATATATAATTCATGTACATAGCATTGAATATGTTGTATTTCATCTACAGTATTCCTGTAAATATTTTGTATTTCAACTACAGTATTCCTGTAAACATTTTGTATTTCATCTACAGTATTCCTGTAAACATTTTGTATTTCATCTACAGTATTCCTGTAAACATTTTGTATTTCATCTACAGTATTCCTGTAAACATTTTGTATTTCATCTACAGTATTCCTGTAAACATTTTGTATTTCATCTACAGTATTCCTTTAAATATTTTGTAAATTGAAAAGCTTTATATGTATACCTGGGGATCATCTCTGTGTCAGTGAAAAATTCTTTGGGTTGGGGAGGGGACTGTTAAAAGAGCAATAAACAGGCACACACACACACACACACACACACACACCGAACACAAACACGCACACACACTGTGACACACAAACACACACACAGTGACATACATACAAACACATAAATACATGCACACACATACATATGCACACATATCAAACATACACACACATATCAGACATGTACATACACATACATACACATAAATACACACACACTATGACACACACTATGACACACACCAACATACCATGACACACACTGAAACACACTGACACAGTGTGACACACTTTGGCACACACACTGTGACACACAAACACAGTGTGACACACAAGCACACAATGTGACACACAAGCACACACAGTGTGACACTATCACACAGTGTGACATACAAGCACACAATGTGACACACAAGCACACAGTGTGACACACAAGCACACAGTGTGACACACAAGCACACACAGTGTGACACACAAGTACACACACTGACACAAGCACACAAACAGTGTGACATACAAGTACACACACTGACACACAAGCACACACAGTGTGACACAAGCACACACACTGTGACACATACATAAACATATATAAATACATACACACACATTCATATGCACACATACCAAACATATACACACACATATACATGTACATATCTGACATGTACCTACACATTGCGGCTCACATATATTGAAACATACGCACTCAAACACATACACGTACATAAACATACACAATATTATAACATCTAACAACATTTCATGCATCTCAAATTTCACCTTTATCTCTGTATACAGAGAATAATATCATTCTTTGCTTTGTACAGCAATACTGCAGTGTTTAAATCTATAATGAGAACAGGAGATGAGTAGTGGTTGTTTAAAGTTTCTGGTACAAATATTTCTAGACTATTGCATAGAGACAAAGTTAAACAACAAAATAATTATATACACTGAGTAGGGACAACAAAATAATTATGTATACTTATTAGGAACAACATAATTGTGTACACTTATTAGGGACAACAAAGTAATTTTGTACACTTAGTGGGAACTACACTTATTAGGGACAACAAAGTAATTGTATACACTTAGTGGGGACAACAACATAATTGTGTACACTTAGTAGGGACAACAAAATAATTTTGTACACTTAGTAGGGACAACAAAGTAATTTTGTACAAGTGGGAACAACAAAATAATTACATCCACCTAGTAGGTACAATAAAAAGGATCAAATACTTTTAGAGGAGACAACAATAGGATTGAGTACACTTAAAACCAACAGAATCATTGAGTACACTTTGAACTAACAAGAAGAATTGAATATGCTTAGTAGGGACAACAAAGTAATTGTGTACACTAAGTAAGGACAACAAATCAATTGAGTACACTTAAAAGCAATAAAGAATTATTTTGTACACTTAGTAAGGACAACAAAATAATTGTGTATACTTTGTAGGGACAATAAAAAATCAGACATGTTGAGGAAATTTACTGTTATAATTTATTACTTTTCATTTTAAGGGTGGAGGTCCTGGAAATTCATTAGCAAGAAAAAAGGCAACTATGAGTGGCGACCTTATGGAAGGTAGAAGTGTATAAGATTTTATTTTATTCACAAACTGATAAATTGTAATTGTACAAAGTCTTAAAAACATAAATTCACAGAACTTCCTCATATCTTCAGTATGTTTTCTCAATATTTTGTGTTCTTGATAAACAAAAGTCTAGTGCAATAATGATATTCAGATGACATAGAATATATATTTTGTTTTTTTCAGACAAAACATTTGTGGACTTGACCATACTTCAAGCTAAAGATCTGATGGGAATGGATAGAAACGGTAATTCTATATATATATAGAACTGTCAGTACATTGTTGTCATTGTATCAGTCATGGAAAGTGTCAGTACATTGTTGTCATTACATCTGTCATGGACAGTGTCAGTACATTGTTGTCATTGTATCAGTCATGGAAAGTGTCAGTACATTGTTGTCATTACATCTGTCATGGACAGTGTCAGTACATTGTTGTCATTGTATCAGTCATGGACAGTGTCAGTACATTATTGTCATTATATCTGTCATGGACAGTGTCAGTACATTGTTTTCATTGTATCAGTCATGGACAGTGTCAGTACATTGTTGTCATTATATCTGTCATGGACAGTGTCAGTACATTGTTGTCATTGTATCAGTCATGGACAGTGTCAGTACATTATTGTCATTATATCTGTCATGGACAGTGTCAGTACATTGTTTTCATTGTATCAGTCATGGACAGTGTCAGTACATTGTTGTCATTATATCTGTCATGGACAGTGTCAGTACATTGTTTTCATTGTATCAGTCATGGAAAGTGTCAGTGCATTGTTGTCATTACATCTGTCATGGATAGTGTCAGTACTTTGTTGTCATTATATCTGTCATGGACAGTGTCAGTACATTGTTGTCATTAAATCTGTCATCAACAGTGTCAGTACATTGTTGTCATTATGTCAGTCACTAACAGTGTCAGTACATTGTTGTCATTATGTCAGTCACTGACAGTGTCAGTACATTGTTTTCATTATATCAGTCACTGACAGTGTCAGTACATTGTTGTCATTATATCAGTATTCAAGAGTGTCAGTACATTATTGTCATTATATCAGTCACTGACAGTTTTCATTATAGATAATCTCAGATTTTAGCACTTGAGGTATATTTACGAGTAATTGACCTATCTCCAAATGTCTGACACATGGCTCTCCTTGTGCTTTTTAGCTCAAGTGAGCTATTGTGATCACTCCTCTTCAGGGGTCTATCCGTCTGTAAACTTTTCATAGTTTTGACTTCTTCTCTGAAGCCACTGAAGGGATTTTGACGAATCTTAATGGGAAGCAAGTGTTCAAGGTCCATTACCAACTTTGTAGTTTTTAGCTTAATTGGCCTAGGGGTGGATCCAGGGTGGGGCAGAAAAGGTCCCAAAAGGTACCCCTCTTGAAAAATCTTCTCCAGACCTTCTGCATGAATTGAAAAACAGATTGTTTCCGAGTGATCTACATGGATGTATGATTCAAGTTTCTATTTTTCATAGAAATCAGAATATTAATTTTTGATGCGTTTTTGAGGTCTTTTTAGCCTTTGTCATTTTCATTAATTTTTGCACGATTTCCTCAATTATCTCCCCTTACATTCACAATAATGCATTCATTTCATGTGTTTTACTTGTATTTAGATGAAGAAATGTTTTGTGCAAGAATTTTGCTGTTAGATTTTTTATTTTGTATATTTTTTTTATTAAAGAGGATATGGAGAGAAAACAAAGTATGCAGGAATGTCATTGAAACTTGCTAGATAGTGCTATGATTCCGATTGTTTGTTCTCAGGGGGTGAACTTATAGGTCTATCACTATGATCCCTTCTCTTCCTGATGAAAATGCTGTATTTAACAGGACAGAGTGTCCCATGTTGTAAAGTATAATTGATGGGAATGTTGTATTTAACAGGACAGAATGATCCTTGTTATAAAGTGTAATTGATGAGAATGCTGTATTTAACAAACAGGACAGAGTGACCCATGTTATAAAGTGTAATTGATCAGAATGCTGTATGAAAAAACAGGACAGTGATCCATGTTATAAAGTGTAATTAATCAGAATGCTGTATTTAACAAACAGGACAGGGTGACCCATGTTATAAAGTGTAATTGTCGATAATGCTGTATTTAACAAACAGGACAGGGTGATCCATGTTATAAAGTGTAATTGATCAGAATGCTGTATTTAACAAACAGGAAAGGGTGATATATGTTATAAAGTGTAATTGATCAGAATGCTGTATTTGAAAAACAGGACAGTGATCCATGTTATAAAGTGTTATTGATGAGAATGCTGTATTTAACAGGATTTTGTGACCAGTATTGTGAAGTATTATTGATGATAAATCTGTTTCTACAGGGATAAGTGACCCCCTGCTATGAAATGTTATTGATGAGAATGTTGTGTTTTACAGAAGTTTTGAATCATGAAAAGTTATGTATCAGAATGTTATATTTAACAGGATTTTGTGACCAGTATTGTGAATTATTACTGATGATAATGCTGTTTTCTTTTACAGGACTAAGTGACCCCTATTGTAAAATTTTATTGGTGAGAATGCTCTATTTAACAGGACTCTGTGACCAGTATTGGGAAGTATTTGATTAGAATGCTGTTGGGTTTTTTTTCAGGACTTAGTGATCCATATTGTGAAGTATTGATTGGAAGCCAGAAGGTGTTCAGGACGTCAGTCAAGAAAAACACTTTATTTCCTAAATGGAATGAAAGTACCTCTTTTCAAGTGTTTGATGACAGTCACATGTTGGAAATTGTAAGTTTCACAGTTGTATCAACTGATCTTCCGATTACAATACCCAGTTCATGGCCGGATTATGAAGCTAATATCGGTCAATGATTTTTTACATCTATCTGTCTGTTCATCTGACTGTTGGGTCAGTATTACCAATTTGGTTTAGCTGTGTTGTGAGAAAACTGTTTAATGTTTCATATTGTTACTTCAGATGATGATAGAGCATGCTGACTTTAGTTGACATACCATGACCTTTTACCTTGATTGACCTTGAAATACAAATCCCAGGTTTATGTATGGATTTTGATGAAATTTTGTACACATGTCACATATGATATGATCTTGTGTCTCTGCAAAAACCATTTTGTTTTGTCAATTTTTACCTGCCTCCTCAGGCACTTATATTATGTGGCCAAAACCATAGAAATGCAATATAATGCCTATTTCCTCAAAACTGTCAACTTTTTATATTGTCATATGCATTTGAAAGTTATACAGCCTAAACCAAAGATTGATTTTTGGACTTTGTTTTGGAAAGTGGATCAAAGAATTAATGAGGGATGGAGTTTGGGTTTACATATGTACTATGGAAACCTATGGTGAATTTTTATCTTTTCATTATAACTCTAAAATTGTACAGTATAAAACAATTGAACAACATATTTACCTCATGATATTTGGATGGGTAATAATAGGGGATGGACTATCAGCATCAACAATTTTGTTTAGCTTTTCAGTTTAGGTCCATTGTGTGTTGATCAAAGTAGTTAATGGGGTGGGGATCAACATTTTGATTGAAGTTTTGGTTGAAGCAAATTCTTGGCAATGAATAGAGGTACAGACATCATACTAGAGTAGTAGGTTACCTGTGACAAGTGCAATTGAATTGGGGGTGGGGTGGATCAATGTAGTAATAGGGTTGGGGGTCAACAATTTGGTTAAAGTTTCAGATTGGAGCAAGTTCATGGTAATGGATAGAGGTACAGACTTCAAACTTGGCCTGTGACAAGTGCAATTGAATTATATGGGTTTGAATTTGGGGGGGATCAAAAGTACAAATGGAGGTGGGGATCAACATTTTGGTAAAAGTTTCAGGTAGAAGTAAAAGAAGGAGGTACAGATTTCATACTTGTGTTCAACTTCTGCCAAGGCCCCACAATCTGGCCATACTGCCTTTAGCAGTTTCTTGTTGTATATGCATATGTATCCAAAAGTTTCAGGGACTGATGCAAAGATTGTTTTGGACTTGGTAATTTGTTGGTCCCCACCCCTGGGCACTATTGGTTGAGGCCAAAACCATAGAAAAGCAATATAATGTGCATTTATTAAAAAAAACCTTGAAGTTTTTTTTATAGATAAATGCATTTGAAAATTGTAGGGACTAAATCAGAAAATAAAGATTAAAGGGGCATTAGCTGCATTTTCTTTCTTTCTTTACCACTTAGATAGATATACAACAACAAAAAATAGATATACACAGGCATGAAAATTCTTAAATTCTTATATATTTTGTGAAAATTGCTTGAGAACCCAGTTTGGCACTTTTTTACTTGCAATTGATTAATTCAACCTTAGTATTTGTATATTCACATAAAGTTCATGACTGTCTTAATATGAATATATGTCTTACTATGTAACCTCTGTAAAGTCAGTCATTAAAATTGTCTTCTAGTGCAATCATTTGTTTTCCATGTACACATGCAACACACAGAGAAAACAGATACACATACAAACTGTTTTGATTTCCAACACGCACACACATGCACACAAAAAACACACAAACACACCGGGCCTGATCAGTAAGTTTTCTGTGAGGTAATAAAGGGTCGTTATCCTTCTCTTTTAAGCATAGTTAGCTTTTGTGATCACAGCTGGTCTTTTGTCTGTCTTTGTTGTAAACTTTTAACATTTCCTATTTCTTTTACAGAACCACTAGACCATTTTTATGATATCATGATGATTAAATGTTTTGCATTATTTTTTCAGAATGTTTATGATAAAGATGTAATTTCCAAAGATTTCCTGGGTAAAACTTTATTATCTGTAGAGAAAATGAAAGAGCTATCTCACAAGGTATCATTTATTCTTTATTTGCACAGCTTTGATTCTGATATTTTTTAGTTAACATTTGTCATAGATCTATAAAAAGATTCTCATTCTAAAGCTTTACTTCTACATGTTATAATATAACATATTTGTGAATCATGAAAGGTATACAACAAGGTCACTCGCTTGACCTTTACATTTAACGACAGTTGTTAAGTTCTCTATTTGTTGTCAATTTCTTAGTTACTATACACATCAAGTGTGAACATCTCAAAATTGGTTTCTGGATAATTTGAAAACATTTAATCCAAATCTCCATGGAAACAAGGAAGAGTTATATGGGACCAATAATTCTGTAGAATTTCATATTAGATTTTGCTTCTCTTTTATTGTTCAATGGTTAATACATTTATATCCCATGATGAAAACTTTTAATATGAACAAGACTTGATTTTTTTTTTGAAATGTAAAGATGTAGCCATTGACTACAGAACAAATGTATCATTCTCAAATTTCATCAATTGAAAAATCATTTCCTTTGGTAATAAAGAATCCTCAAATTTGAGTTGTCCCAAGATTAAAATAAAGTACTGATCCACAAATAAATCAAAAGAAATAATTTTATGATATATTTAGATAAAGAATAATCAACTTTAAAGTGATATAAGCCTTCACAATAACTATTTTTATTCCCTGACATTTAGTTGAGAATATGATAAAATGTGTGTTCAAATACATTGTCAAACATGTAAAACGATGTAAAAGATCTACTTTTCAAAGTTATTTATTTCATTAGAATTTAAGTTTTCCTGTGCCTTAAAAAATCCAGCTGTATTTCCATTTGCAATGACCTTTCAGATAAACTCTTTAACCATATCAAATGTACTTTGTAATTCGGTCAGGGTATCTCGGTCCTTTAAGCACTCAGACTATGTTAAAGTCAGTCGATTTTTATGTGTTGTATATTTTAATTACCTGAAGAAAATTTGATATATCAGGTTAAACGAAAATGTTCCGATCTTTTACGTTTGGCAAGATTGTTGCCTCATTTTACAACATGCATTTGTTATTTCTAACCACCAGAATGGTCTCTTTGGAATATATGTATGAGATAGAATATCAGACATAAGATACGAATGTTTTGTATGACAAAAAAAACCAACTTTGTTCACTATGATGATGATGTCATAATCGCTTTAACATGTGCAAAAACGATGGGTAGGTAATCTTCGTTTTTCAGTTTGTATCTAAAAAGTTGATAACTACACGGGTTTTGTAACAGTTATTTTAAAAAGAGCACTCACAGATGGTCTCTTTATATATATGAGATAGAATATCACATAAAATTTTTTTTTCTGTTACTGGACAAGGGGACCAGTACAGATGAGAAATGTGGTTGTTGGAGCTCATCTGACATAGCCCCATATCCATAAAAATTTGCATTTTGTTTTTATCGTTTTAGATGTAGACATTTATTGACAATATTTTAGGTTTATGTTCATTGTGCTGTGTATATATAGCTCCGTTATAAATAACGAAATAAGAATTTCAAAGAACAACTTTGAATGTATCTTGTGCATGTTGTATGAATGTACATTGTACATTGTTGTTTTCATTCCCAGAATACATCAGAATGGGTGCCACTGCAGAGAACTAAATCTGGACAGGTGCAGATTAAGTGTTGCGTTACTTGCAGTGACACAGTTGTAAGTATCATTTTACTTATGTGTATTATCAGTATCATTTTTACTGATGTGTGTAATAAGTATCATTACTTAATGAGGCATTAGCTGTGTTTAAAAAAAAAAAAATATTGAGATTTTTTCTACTTCTACTACTTGTATTTGATGTACAATAACAAAACAGAGCTATACATAGGCAAAAAAAAATTATATTCCTACATATTTTGTGAAAATTAGGTCAGATTTGAAAAAGTACCAATCCAGGATTTCTCAAGCAATTTTCACAAGATATAAAGAAATTTAAGAATTCTTGTGCCTGTGTATATCTCTGTTTTGTTATTGTGTATCAATCTAAGTAGTAAAAAAGGAAAACGTATTTTCTAATGATACAGGAATCATGTTTCTATACAAAATAACAAAGCAAATGTTCGTGACTGTTCTTCAAATGAAACAAATACAAGTTCCAGTAAAATAAACATGAAAATCACAACTTATGTTTTAGTAATTTATTGGTTTAAAAGTATTTTCCAACCTTCAAAATAAAATTTGGATAGAAGAATAGCATATGATAAGAGCTACATATTTATAAGTTTTGGTGTATATCATGAGAAGTTAGGCAGGCGAACACTGAAGAAAGCATGTGATGCTTTGATATCTAGAAATCATATTTCATGTCTTTAAAGTGATGTAAAACCAATTTTCACGGGATCCAGTTGTTATATGAGCTAGTGGCTAAGAAAAGAGTCCATACGAAATAACCAGTGAAATGTGAGAAAACAAGGAATTTCATCTGACGTAATATATCTGATTTTGTAAATTTTTTTGAAGTAGAAACAGAAGAGTTGCTATAGCCTAGTCTGCGCTCATTTAATATTGTATCTTTTAAATCCAGATATATTTAAGTTTCTGAAAACATCAAAATCACAGTCTCAAGAACCGTTTAGTTTAGCTCATTTTATATTTTATCTTTTAAATCAAGATATATTTAAGTTTCTGAAAACATCAAAATCACAGTCTCAAGAACCCTTTAGTTTAGCTCATTTTATATTTTATCTTTTAAATCCAGATATATTTAAGTTTCTGAAAACATCAAAATCACAATCTCAAGAACCCTTTAGTTTTTTCAGCTGCTGGCTCAAATAAGCACACACATTATTTTTCTTTCTGAACTTGAATATTTAGTGTTTATGGATTGTTTTCTTTTGTCACATATTTTGTTTTCATTGATGTTTGGTCAAAATGGCCCCACTGCAAAAACGGCCCCAGTCAAAATGGTTGTAGTCAAAACGTGTACATCTATTCTTTAAGTTGGATTTTTGTTTGCAGAACAAATCAATGATAATAAAATTCAAGTGAGTAATTATGAAAAAATAAGGTTCATTTTTATGTAAATATATTTCTTTCAATTTACCCAGGGATGTATATGATATTGTGTTATATACGTCCCTGGTTTACCTTTTCAACCGTGGTATTCCAAAATTGAGAATTGTTTGAAGATTAAATACCTTTTCTGTGAACTTTTTTAAATGTTAACAATTTGAATTTGTAGCTAAATTTATACAATTATTAGTACTTTATATTCTATCATCAATGTATGTGGTCTGAGTTTGGTAATTTCAAAAACACTGGTAAACACGCATGTTGGATGTGCTTGTGTAAACCCACAGAAGGTCTGGTAAAATTAAATGAAATAAAATCCTTAAGTTTTATTGTAAAAATAAAATTTAAAATGGTGTAGATCTATTTCTAATGGACAAAGTTCTAAGAAAACTTCTATGTAAATGGCACACATGTTCAGTGATAAACAAAATCTACCCAATGTCATGATACATCAATTGAAATCCTAAAACATGCCTGGAGACTTTTTCACACCTTTTCAGAGGTGTGAAATAGTAAAATATGAGTGACATATATAGATAACCCATTCGTTTCATATCACAGGATGTTATCAAAACTATGATGGTTTTAATCCATAAATAATATTATTGAACAGTTAGAAAAAAATATCAAACATTAATTAAACAAACAAAATAGCCTCGCAATCGCACAATAGCGTAATTATGAGGCTAATGCCTTGAAATCAGACTAAAATTATAATGTAGGCCAAATGAATAAATACACAATTCAATACACAAGTGCTGGATTTATAACCTATTAGGTTATAAATCCAGCACTTTGTGTATTGAATTTATTTAAACATCCATTTAGCATAGTTTATAATACACAAAAAGTGGGGCCATTTTGACTGACGCCATTTTTGCAGTTGGGCCGTTTTGACTAAGGACCATATTTGCAGTGGGGCTGTTTTGACCTGAATTCGTTTTCATTATGTAACAACATTTCATATTTTATTGATTTTTGGAAAATAAAACAAAATATTTTTTCATGGCTGCAGTAATTATATGACACTAGATCTAAGATATTTGACACTAGATCAAAGTTATTTTAATTTTTACAATAAATATAAGTTATTTGACACAAGGTTTAAGTTATTTCACATTAGATATAAGTTATTTGGCACTAGATCAAATTTATTTGATTTTTTACAACAAATATAAGTTATTTAACACTAGATCTAAGTTATTGTGTCACTACATCTAAGTTATTCTGTTATATGGCATTAATCTAAGTTATTTGGCACTAGATCTAAGTTATTATGTTATTTGGCACCAAATCTAAGTTATTTCATGTATCTGTGCATTTTTTTTTCAATCAAGAGACGTATGGTAAGTTTTTTAGTATAGCACTTTTCAGTCTCAAGTTTCATTATAGCACTATTGAGGTTTTAAGTTTTATAACAACACTACTGAGGTTTCATTAACTTTTACGACATATGGTGAGGTTTTAGCTTAGTACTTTTCAGTTTTAAGTTTCGTTAACTATTAAGACATTTGGTGTATTTTTAGAGAAGCACTTTTCAGATTTAAGTTTCATTTATTGTAGAGAAATATGGTAAGTTTTTAGTACAGCATTATCGAGTTTTAAGTTTCATTTGTAGTGGACACTAGTTTTAGTTTAGATTTGTTTGCAGTGTTTGTAAGTAGGAAAAATTTTAACTAATTTTTGTTGATAAATTTAATTGTTTTATCCTGTAACATGTAAAAATGCATCTAATAAATTTTGAATATAACACAAACATATTACATAATAGACCTTTTTATAATAATTGCAGTCCTGTAACATTGGGTGGCAAAATGATACAGATACATGTACCTGCAGTAGCAGTCATGCGTTCACAGTAACTGATTATGTTTTGATGTCAATTTCCTGGAATCTGTTTCATTTTGAAAGTTACAGGCCCATAGTTATTGTAAAAACATATGTGGCTTTTTTTATTCAAAGTGATTTCATTTTGAGCTCATCTGAGCTGAAGGGTCAATGTGTTTTACTTGTAATTAGGTGAAGAAATGTTTTTGTGCAAGAATTTTGCAGAAATTTAATTTCTAGAATTTTCTATGAATTTTTTAAGACTGCAAAAAGAGGGGGATGTGCATTTTTCACAATATCAGCCTTTGTTTCAAAACTAATGAAGGAATTTTGACAGGAAGCGAGTGCTCAGGGTATCTTACCAAGTTTGAAGTTTTCAGTCAGATTGGCCCAGGGATGGATCCAGGGCGGGGCAGAATAGGTCACAAAGGATACCCTCTTTAAAAATCTTCTTCTCCAGAACCAGTACATTAATTGAAAAACGAATTGTTTCTGAGTATTCTATATGGATTTATGATTCAAGTTTGTATTTTTCATAGAAATCGGAATATTAATTTTTGATGCATTTTTGAGGTCTTTTCAGACTTTGTCATTTTCATTAATTTTTGCATGATTTCCTCAAATATCTCCCTTGCATTAAATGTGTTTTAGGTGAAGAAATGTTTTGTGCAAGGACTTTGCAGAAATTTAATTTCTAGAATTTTTTATGAATTTTTTAAGGCTGCAAAAAAAGAGGTGGGAAGGGGCATTTTTCACACTATCAGCTTTTGTTTCAAAACTACTGAAGGAATTTTGACGAAACTTTACAGTAAGCAAGTGCTACATGAATCGAAAAAATGGATTGTTTCAAAGTGATCTACATGGATATATGATTCAAATTTCTATTTTTCCTAGAAATCGAAATATTAATTTTTGATGCATTTTTGAGGTCTTCTCAGTCTTTGTCATTTTCATTTATTTTTGCATGATTTCCTCAATTATCTCCCCTTGCATTCACTATGATGCATTAAAGTGTTGTACTTGTATATAATTGAAGAAATGTTTTTGTGCCAGAACTTTGCCGAAATTTGATTTCTAGAATTTTTGATGAATTTCTTAAAACAGCAATATTTATGTTTCTTGGCCAGATCAGCCTACATGTACATATTTTTCTTGGTCTTCTTTCCACATTTGTGGATGGTTGTTATGAGGTTGTTATTTTTATTGGTGAAAACCTATTATGGGTTTACTTCGAAGACTATTTTTTTAGCAGTGAAGAGGCCGCTTTCTCACTGGATGGAAAATATAGTCCAACCCAAGAGTTCAGCCATTACAGAAAAGTGAAATATTTTGGTGTAAATTAAATTAAATCTAGTTTAAATAATCATTAAAAAATATCACATAGTTCTACTTTTATTTCTGCCTTTTGAAATGATACAATATTCTTTGTACTGGTTTCAACACAATGTAACTCTGGAAACCAAGAGGTGGGATCAGGTGCCATGGAGGGAGTATAGCATTCTAGTGACCGGTCAGGTTGTAATAGAGAGTCTGAACAGTCAAGTCCAATTACTCCGCCATTCAGGAGTGTATCGGCAGCTACAAATTGGTAAGTAAATAGACGTCTCAACAATCACTGATTCCAACGAAAATCAAATCAGCATTGTTCACTTAGTGAAATATAGTAGTCGCAAACATGACTATTATACTGAAAATAAAAGCAGCGGAGAGTTGACATTAAACGCGGTTTTCCCAATGCTCGTTCAGCACGTCAAAATAATTTCTAAAGTCTGTTAGTGAATAAGTTCTGTCCATATGAAAATCTTCATATGTTGTGCATGTATGGCAATAGATTAACATTTGTGAAATATAAACTCCATATCAATTTGGTGAAATGAGGGATATTACTACTTTTTATGTGTGAAATTTTTCGAAATTTGAAAGCCGAAATCGACTGTTTAAGTATAAAAAAATCTCAGTTGCCAAATATAAATCCCGGATGTCTGTGGACATAGATTAAATCCGGTAAAATGGACTAAGTATGAAGCCAAGAGTGGGACAGGTGCCATTCTGTTGTATCTTTAATTGTCGAGTTCGGTCACATATCGCATTGACATATGTATGAAAAAATTGTCAGTGTAATCCTCGTCAAATTGGTCGTCGATATATCTAAATGCCAAATTAAAGGACACTCAGCTTTTCACTTAGTGAAACTTTTGATAGTCGCAAACAAGTTTCTGACCATGAAAATCTGCGGAACGTTGACATTAAACGCGGTTTTCGATATCCCTGTGGCCAATAATTTGTCACAATTGTAGTTTACCTCATATGAAATCTTCCGACATTGTTGTGACCACGCCCGAACATTACAAATATTTGTGAAATTAGAAATTCCATGCAGGTGACTGAGGGATATTACTTCAAATGTGGAAACTTTATGATGGAAAGCCGAAATCGTGGTGTTTGACGATAATAAGTATGCTAATAGCCAATCTGTGTTTTATATAAAGTAAAATGTCTAAGTATGAAGCGTTGTACTTGATTCTGTTGTAAATTTCAGTTGCTGGGATATATGCTATTGAAAAGAAAAATTTCATTTTAATTGACAAAACGTCGTCGAATAGTATCTAAATGTCAAAAAAAGGACATAAGTTTTTGATACTTTTGATTCGAGCAAAATCTGAATGTGCCTGCTTCGTATTTTCTAAAAGCTCGTTTAAAGAACAATTGGTTCCCAAGTAATGCCGACATTTGATGAACACCACGTCTGGAATATTACAAATGTATTGTCTATTAGAAATTCCAGCATGTTTCTCCTATAACAGTATACTTATGTGTAGAATCAGAGTGGTGTATACGAAATGAGATCCTGATAGCCAATCACTTTGAAATTTTCGTTGGTACCACCTTTAGTGAAAATGTAGTTGTCTATGACCCTAGAAAAGTCAATTACTTTTAATTTTTTATGTGGAATAGCAGTGTAAAATAAAGAAATCATAAGTTTTGATACTATAATTGGAGAAAAATTGTGTGCTTCAAAAAAATATAAAAGCTGTTTAGAATTTTTAAGTATACATGGAACCTACACCGCTTCTGGAATAAGCAACTGTCATATTTTTGAACAGTCTGTTAAAAGTGAGATATCTTGGTCATAAATAAACAGCCCATCAGTTTGACCTTGACCATTTTACAAATGTAGCTGTCGACCCACAGAGTTGTCAATTACAACAGTTATTTATAATGATGCAGGCTAAAATAAATAACATATTACTATAATTGGAAGGGGACCATGGTCATATAAAAATCTGTCATGTGAGAAATATTTAAGTCATAGTGGAACAGCCCATCTTGTGAGACCACAGTCATATAAACAGTCTGTCATGTGAGACCATGGTCATATAAACAGCCCATCTTGTGAGACCACAGTCATATTAACAGCCTGTCATTGTGAGACCAAGGTCATATAAACAGCCTGTCTTGTGAGATCATGGTCATATAAACAGTCTGTCATGTGAGACCATGGTCATATAAACAGTCTGTCATGTGAGACCACGGTCATATAAACAGCCCATCTTGTGAGACCAAAGTCATATAAACAGCCTGTCTTGTGAGATCACAGTCATATAAACAGTCCATCTTGTGAGACCAAAGTCATATAAACAGCCTGTCTTGTGAGATCATGGTCATATAAACAGTCTGTCATGTGAGACCAAAGTCATATAAACAGCCTGTCATGTGAGACCATGGTCATATAAACAGTCTGTCATGTGAGACCAAAGTCATATAAACAGCCTGTCTTGTGAGATCATGGTCATATAAACAGTCTGTCATGTGAGACCAAAGTCATATAAACAGCCTGTCATGTGAGACCACGGTCATATAAACAGCCTGTCATGTGAGACCACGGTCATATAAACAGCCCATCTCGTGAGACCACAGTCATATAAACAGCCCATCTTGTGAGACCAAAGTCATATAAACAGCCTGTCTTGTGAGATCATGGTCATATAAACAGCCCATCTTGTGAGACCACGGCCATATAAACAGCCCATCTTATGCGACCAAAGTCATATAAACAGCCTGTCATGTGAGACCACAGTCATATAAACAGCCCATCTTGTGAGACCACAGTCATATAAACAGCCCATCTTGTGAGACCAAAGTCATATAAACAGCCTGTCTTGTGAGATCATGGTCATATAAACAGTCTGTCATGTGAGACCAAAGTCATATAAATAGCCTGTCTTGTGAGATCATGGTCATATAAACAGTCTGTCATGTGAGACCAAAGTCATATAAACAGCCTGTCATGTGAAACCACGGTCATATAAACAGCCTATCATGTGAGACCACGGTCATATAAACAGTCTGTCATGTGAGACCAAACACATATAAACAGTCTGTCTTGTGAAATCACAGTTATATGAGCAGCCTGTCATGTGAGACCACAGTCATATAAACAACCTGTCTTGTGAGACCATGGTCATATAAACAGTCTGTCTTGTGAGACCATGGTTATATAAACAGCCTGTCTTGTGAGACCATGGTTATATAAACAGCCTGTCTTGTGAGACATTTTCAGATATGGTCTTTTGAGAGACTACCTGTAATGTAAGACAACATATCAGAAGCAGAAAGATGGTATTTCAAGACAGGCCCCACTGAACAATTAGCAGATGAATTTCTGTGTTGATATTTTAGAATGTTTTGAGGTAGTCATTTTACCAGGACAATGATTCAGTACAGCCTTTTGTTTCCAGAACACAATATATATATTTTTTTTATTACTACAATTCATGTTGTATCCGGAGCTGGCACAGATCACGTTTCTCTTGATATCCTGATCATTTGATAGGTCTAATATAGATGATTCATATTTTGCTCTCAGGATTCAGGAATGAAATCTCGAGGAAGCCGCAGATCTAAAAGAAATTCTCAGATTTCCAATGAAGTGTTCCTTCCTTCAGTAGATTCTATTGGACAGGTATATTGTTAATTTTATTAGTAATGTTATACAGTCAGATTTGCATTAAATGTCACCTCTGTATAAAGTACACCTGCCTATAAAGCCATTGTTAATTAACTATAGTTATATTGGTTTAATATATGATTTTCTGCCCAAAAAATATGAAATTCAAAACTGGGCTAATATTGACAGAACTAAGCAAGAAAAATTTAAGCCAATATTGAAAAACTCAGCCAAAATTGAAATTGCCTGACCAAATGGAAATAGAATTGAGAGCAGCTGCCATTTTTTTTCCAAACCAAACTGTACGTGCATCTGTTCTGCATATCAGTTGGATTTCTTATTGGCCGAGCTTGCGAGGTCCTTCTCCGTGCCAAGAACAAGGGCATAAATATTTCAACATATACAATCAATAACATTTTGATTATATATGATGGAAGGAAAGGGGTGCGTTATTGAAGTCTCTAACAATGTTGGGTTTCCTATAGGTCTATATATTGATGTAATCTGGAGAAATTGTGATTAAAGTGAGGTACAAGTTTGTGGCTATTATGAGAGTCAGAGTCTGATGATGTTTAGACGTGATGTAGACTAATGTTCCATACTAAGCAAGTTTTCAGTTATGGTAGAAACAGATTCAAAGACTCGTGTAAGTTGATTATCATGTTTATCAGTAAACCTTTTGTCTTTTCAAATTTTGAAAATTAACTAACTTGAGTTAGATAAACATGATTTATCAACTAACACTTGTTATAGAATCTCTATTTAATTACATTTTGAAGTACAATCATAGAAACTTTGTAAGTTTGTGTTTTGACTTGATACAGGTCTTGTTTTTTTTAGAAGGATTTTTATTACATATTTCAATGCATTCTAGGTTAAATCCAAATATATTGCTGAAGGAAATACCCAAACTATCTGATTTTATTTCATTGATGTTTTTATTTTATTTTGGGGTGTCAGTTAAAGGGGCATTAGCAGTGTTACTCCCCCCCCCCTCAATTTTTTTTTCACTAACTTAGATTGATTGACAATAACAAAAATAGATATACACGAGCATAAAAACACTTAAATTCCTATATATTTTGTGAAAATTGTTTGAGAAACCCAGTTTTGCAATTGTTCATTTGCAAATAAATAATTCAACCACATTCACATGCATATGGACTTGATATTATATTCACCAAATATATAGGAATGTAAGAGATTTTATGCCTGTGAATATCTTCTACTTGTTATTGTACATCAGTTTAAGTAGTCAGACATGTTAACTGATTTTAGCGGTAGTCTACTGCTTTTTAGATAGATCTTCCACCTACTGCTTTTATGTCCAAAACATTGATTTCTTTACATTTCTACCAAGTAACCAAAGCACAGTAATTTTCTGGGTTTATTTCACACCTGTGCATTGCTATGACTTACATTCCTGCTTATATCATTGACGAAAAATAGTTTATCAATGATAAATTGGTCTAAAAATATTTAATGCAATGGATAAAAGCAACAAACGTAAATTTCAATGCAACTGAACAATTGGCAGAATTTTACTTAGGTCATAAAATGTTTTTGGTAAGTTACTAATCTCTCTCTCTCTCTCTCTTTCTCTCTCTCTCTCTCTCTCTCTCTCTCTCTCTCTCTCTCTCTCTCTCTCTCTCACACACACACTTTGCACTTCAATAATTACCCTAACAAGTCGCATTGTAAGCTTGTTTTTGCCGCCATATTTGTTGAAGTTCATTTGTTTACATGTTGTCCCTCAGACACTACTGAAAGCATCTTTAATATGAAGAGTTCCACCAATGGAAATGAGATGTATTACACCAGTGAAATTGATCAATATTTGCTGACACCAATAAAATTTATCAATATTTACTTTTACCATTTGATAAATATTTTGTTGATGTAGAAATGACACAGTTGTCAATTTCATGTCAAGACCAGTTACATTACCCACTAGTAACTGATAGATATAAAAATAAAATTGGTTATGTATTACTTGGCTACTCTACATCAGGGTACAGTGACTTACAATGTGTTTAATATTGATTTTGTTTTTGAAATAGGATTTTATTATTGAAAATTTTAAATTAACATCTGTTGGGAAATAACATTTTATTTTTGTAATCTTTCAAGTCCTCACTTAGCAAATCAATTCCTGAAGAGAAATTGTCATCAAAGAAAATAGAGAAAACTTCCCAAAGTGCAACACCACTTCCTCCAGACAGTCCCAGCGTAGACATGCCGGATGGCAAAATAGTTCCACAGGTTGCAGTCAAGGTCACAGCAGCCCCAACAGCCAATCCGCAATCAGAAAGGAAAGTGACATTAGGAAGATCGGCATCTGATATTAGTTTCAACAAGAATCTTGAAACAACAGCAAAGGGTAGCCAGCTAACGTCTGGTTCTACATTAAAGCACACAGACTCGTAAGTTTGTAATCAAAATTTAAACATACATCTTATACATGTGCATAGATTACAAATATATAGTAAAACTACTGGTACGCTACCTATTCTCAGACACTTTCTCGCTGCATGTTGAATAAACAAAATTTTGCCAGGCTTTATGAATATATTGTTTGTTTTATACAAAGAATTAAAAAAGCAAGAAAAATGAGAATTTAAAATACTTCCAGTACAAACGTGTAGTTACTCATCTTTCTATCATTACATGTCATATTATGCAACATTTTCTTTTCACAAGTGGGGAGGAAATGATGTCACAGCTTTTAGGTTGGGCTTTTGAAATAGGCTAAATTCACTCTTTGCTTCATATTTTGAACAAACCTTATCAGATTAGCCTATATTGCATCTAAAGGTAACTTATTAGGATACCAAATTTCAAAGTAATTCGATCAGTTGAACTGAAGATATTTAGGGAAAACCTCAATTTTCATTCACAAATAGGTACTGTACCAGTATAAATTAGAAATTATACTTTTGGAGATGGATATTTTGTTGTATAGATAAATTGAATTGACATTATTTCAAAATCAAAACAAAAAATTACTCCTTTTGATGGTAATTTATAGTAAACAAACAAAAATACTATTTTTTAAGTCAACACAAAACATACTCTTATCAAACCCAAATAGAAATCTTTTCAATGGTAATTCAAAGTCAATACAAAACATTGTCTTTTCAACAGTAATTTAAAGTCAAAACAAAAAATGAATTTCAACATTTTGAGTTTATTTTCTTATAGAATCAATTCCTTCCATGTTCTACATCCAGGGGGAGATAACCTTTCATTAGGTAAGTTTTCAGAATGTATTCATCATATCATTGTGTTTCTATTAATCTGAAAAAGTCTCTTTTAGGTTTAGTGCTCAGATATGAAATTTTTTATCCAGTGGATATATTTGATTGCAAAATTTATTGATCTAAGGCTTGATAAACTAGAATAGTCCAATTTCTTTACAGGTATCATATGCTAAGTGTCAGTTGTACAAACATTTAATCTATTCAGCTAAAACAAAATGGTTGTCTTTGACTCCTGAGCATGGTTACAAAGCGGCACTGATTGTTTGTTCAAAATGTAGAAACCATGCGAAATGACCAATCAGTGACAAAGTTTTGATATTAACATGTGCAAAATTATTCCTGTGGTGGTTCCCGTGTACTGGGAGCCACCAAATACAATGTATGATTTTTACATCAGAGTATATGATTGATTGGTGTGGTGGTGTTCCTGGTCCCCCAGGTGGTATCACATATTGATATCGGAGTGGATGATAGAGCTTTATATACCTAACTTGTCAACCCCCTGAAAAATTGGATTTTTCTTAACATCAATCACATAGCTTAGTCCATGTTTGTAATTAGGGGTGTGTGAGTCATAGTAGATATAGATTTACAAGCTGTTCAATGGATAGAGCAATTATGTATAAGCACACAAATCAACATTTCTGTAGAAATAGACTTTGGCAATGTTATTTAGGCTAAGTGTGTAAGACATTATATTGAAAGTATAATTATGACAACATAAATTGCTCAACAGGCAATACTAGCAGTGATGGTGATACTGGTGCAACAGGCAAGTACACTGTACTGAAATATAAAATAGATAATATCTCTACCTGAAACCATAGCAGATAATATCTGAAGCTGAAGTATAACAGTAGATAATATCTTTATCTAAAGTATAACATAGGAGATAATGTTGGACGCTGAATTATAGTGTAGTTGAAAACATCTTTGTCTGAAGTATAATATAGAAGATAATATCTGAAGCTGAAGTATACAAAAGCAGATAACGTCTTTATCTGAAGTACAACATAGCAGATACTATCTGAAGTATAATCTAGCAGATAGTATAACATTGAAGATACCATCTTTGTCTGAAGTATAACATAGCAGATAATATCTTTGTCTGAATTATAACATAGAAGATGATGTCTTTGTCTGAAGTATAACATAGCAGATAATATCTTTGTCTGAAGTATAACATAGAGGAAAATAACTTTGTCTGAAGTACATGTATAACATAGCAGATGATATCTTTGTCTGAATTATAACATAGAAGATAATATCTTTGTCTGAAGTATTACATAGCAGATAATATCTTTGTCTGAAGTATAACATAGCAGATAATATCTTTGTCTGAAGTATTACATAGCAGATAATATCTTTGTCTGAATTATAATATAGAAGATGATGTCTTTGTCTGAAGTATAACAGCAAATAATATCTTTGTCTGAAGTATAACATAGCAGATATTATCTTTGTCTGAATTATAACATAGCAGATAATATCTTTGTCTGAAGTATTACATAGCAGATAATATCTTTGTCTGAAGTATAACATAGCAGATAATATCTTTGTCTGAAGTATAACATAGCAGATAATATCTTTGTCTGAGGTATAACATAGAGGAAAATAACTTTGTCTGAAGTATAACATAGCAGATGATGTCTTTGTCTGAAGTATAACATAGCAGATAATATCTTTGTCTGAAGTATAACATAAAATATAGCTGAAGATACATAGAGGATAATATCTTTGTCTGAAGTATAACATAGTAGATTATATCTTTGTCTGAAGTATAACATAGAGGAAAATAACTTTGTCTGGAGTATAACATAGCAGATAATATCTTTGTCTGAAGTATAACATAGCAGATAATATCTTTGTCTGAAGTATAACATAGAGGAAAATAACTTTGTCTGAAGTATAACATAGCAGATTATATCTTTGTCTGGAGTATAATATCTTTGTCTGAAGTATAACATAGCAGATAATATCTTTGTCTGAAGTATAACATAGTAGATAATATCTTTGTCTGAAGTATAACATAGAGGAAAATAACTTTGTCTGAAGTATAACATAGCAGATAATATCTTTGTCTGAAGTATAACATAGCAGATAATATCTTTGCAGATTAGCAGATAATATCTTTGTCTGAAGTTAACATAGCAAATAATATGAAGAAGAGGAAAATGTCTTTGTCTGAAGTATAACATAGCAGATAATATCTTTGCCTGAAGTATAACATAGTAGATTATATCTTTGTCTGAAGATAGTATATACATAGAAGGAAAATTATACTTTGTCTGAAGTATAACATAGAGGATAATAACTTTGTCTGGAGTGTAACATAGCAGAATATCTTTGTCTGAAGTATAACATAGCAGATAATATCTTTGTCTGAAGTATAACATAGAGGAAAATAACTTTGTCTGAAGTATAACATAGCAGATTATATCTTTGTCTGGAGTATAACATAGCAGATAATATCTTTGTCTGAAGTATAACATAGCAGATAATATCTTTGTCTGAAGTATAACATAGAGGAAAATAACTTTGTCTGGGAGAGCAGATATTATCTTTGTCTGAACATAGCAGATAATATCTTTGTCTGAATTATAATATAGAACATGATATCTTTGTCTGAAGTATAACATAGCAAATAATATCTTTGTCTGAATTATAACATAGAGGAAAATAACTTTGTCTGAAGTATAACATAGCAGATAATATCTTTGTCTGAAGTATAACATAGCAGAAAATATCTTTGTCTGAAGTATAACATAGCAGATAATATCTTTGTCTGAAGTATAACATAGCAGATAATATCTTTGTCTGAAGTATAACATAGCAGATAATAACTTTGTCTGAAGTATAACATAGAAGATGATGTCTTTGTCTGAAGTATAACATAGCAGATAATATCTTTGCCTGGAGTATAACATAGCAGATTATATCTGAAGCTGAAATATAACATAGCAAATAATAACTTCATCTGAGTGATAATCTTTAACAAGTATTATCATAGCCTTAGCTTTGTCTGAAGTATAACATAACAGAAATATGAAGTATCATATGCCCTTTGTCTGAAGTGTATCATAGAATCAAATTATAACATAGCAGATTATCTTTTTGAAAATAACAAAATAAATCTTTTATGGTATTTGAAAACACCTGAAGTATGACATAGCAGATTATATCTTTGTCTGTATAACTAGCAGAAATACTATATATCATAGTCCGCACATCTTTTCTCAGTTCATCCTATATTGTGTATAAACATAGCAGATAAAATTTAACTCATTCTCCTATGTGATTTGATGATGTCTTTGTCTCAGTATCATCCTACTTTTTGAAGTATTAGTAGATTATATCTTTGTCTGAAGTATCTTCTGAAAATAATTGTGAGTTTGAGATAATTCTCATTCTATAACATAGCACTGTCTGAGTTTGAGAAAATAACTTTTCGCATTAACCCAGATTAATGTCTGGAGTATTTGCAGATAATATTTTTCTGAATTAACCTCTGTATTGTGATTTGAGATAACTTTGTCTGAATTATAACCTAATATTGTCTGATTTAAACATAGCAGATATATCTTTGTCATTCTAACCTATAACTTTGTCTGATTTGAGATCTTTTTGAAGCATTCCCCTATAATGTGATTTGAGATTTCTCATTCCTCTGTATTGTGATTTGAGATTTCTCATTCTCCTATATTGTGATTTGAGATTTCTCATTCTCCTACACTTTGATTAGAGATTTCTCATTCTTCTGTATTGTGATTTGAGATTTCTGATTGTCCTACACTGTGATTTGTGATTTCCCATTGTCCTACACTGTGATTTGAGATTTCTCATTCTCCTATATTGTGGTTTGAGATTTGTTGATTTTTGAAATGCTTGTCATATAACAAGAAAATTGTTGCAGAAACCTTCGATATTTGTATTTGATCAGGAAAACCATTAAAGGTATCTCAGGGTGTAGGAGCACATGTGAAAAAGTCTCATACTAAAGGTAACATTAGTTAGGTAGTAAATATAAAGAAGTGTGATATGAAATGCTTGAAATGCAGGCCAAGTACATTTATAAATGTGTAAACATATTCCTCTTGTTGGTAACTGTGTAAGATTATTGTATGTTACATGTTGGTGAAAATGTTAAGTGTTTAGTTGTAGAACTTGAGGTTCCCTGTAAGATTATTGTATGTTATATGTTGGTGGGAATGTTAAGTGTTTAGTTGTAGAACTTGGGGTTCCCTGTAAGATTATTGTATGTTATATGTTGGTTGGAATGTTAAGTGTTTAGTTGTAGAACTTGAGGTTTGCTGTAAGATTATTGTATGTTATATGTTGGTGGGAATGTTAAGTGTTTAGTTGTAGAACTTGGGGTTCCCTGTAAGATTATTGTATGTTATATGTTGGTGGGAATGTTAAGTGTTTAGTTGTAGAACTTGAGGTTTGCTGTAAGATTATTGTATGTTATATGTTGGTGGGAATGTGAAGTGTTTAGTTGTAGAACTTGAGGTTTGCTGTAAGATTATTGTATGTTATATGTTGGTGGGAATGTTAAATGTTTAGTTGTAGAACTTGAGGTTTGCTGTAAGATTATTGTTTGTTATATGTTGGTGGGAATGTTAAGTGTTTAGATGTAGAACCTGAGGTTCCCTGTAAGATTATTGTATGTTATATGTTGGTGGGAATGTTAAGTGTTTAGTTGTAGAACTTGAGGTTTGCTGTAATATTATTGTATGTTATATGTTGGTGGGAATGTTAAGTGTTTAGTTGTAGAACTTGAGGTTTGCTGTAAGATTATTGTATGTTATATGTTGATGGGAATGTTAAGTGTTTAGTTGTAGAACCTGAGGTTCACTGTAAGATTATTGTATGTTATATGTTGGTGGGAATGTTAAGTGTTTAGTTGTAGAACTTGAGGTTTGCTGTAGATTATTGTATGTCATATGTTGGTGGGAATGTTAAGTGTTTAGTTGTATAGAACTTGGGGTTCACTGTAAGATTATTGTATGTTATATGTTGGTGGGAATGTTAAGTGTTTAGTTGTAGAACTTGAGGTTCCCTGTAAGATTATTGTATGTTATATGTTGGTGGGAATGTTAAGTGTTTAGATGTAGAACTTGGGGTTCCCTGTAAGATTATTGTATGTTATATGTTGGTGGGAATGTGAAGTGTTTAGTTGTAGAACCTGAGGTTCACTGTAAGATTATTGTATGTTATATGTTGGTGGGAATGTTAAGTTTTTAGTTGTAGAACTTGAGGTTTCACTGTAATATTATTGTATGTTATATGTTGGTGGGAATGTTAAGTGTTTAGTTGTAGAACTGGAGGTTTGCTGTAAGATTATTGTTGTTATATGTTGATGGGAATGTTAAGTGTTTAGTTGTAGAACCTGAGGTTCACTGTAAGATTATTGTATGTTATATGTTGGTGGGAATGTTAAGTGTTTAGTTGTAGAACTGGAGGTTTACTGTAAGATTATTGTATGTTATATGTTGATGGGAATGTTAAGTGTTTAGTTGTAGAACTTGAGGTTCGCTCTAAGATTATTGTATGTTATATGTTGGTGGGATTGTTAAGTGTTTAGTTGTAGAACTTGAGGTTCGCTGTAAGATTATTGTATTTTGTAATATTCTAAATCTTAGGAAATCTTCCACACATTTTGGTATTGTAATGAAAATTGTTCTGCCTAATCAATGCCATATTGCCTCAGGTGAAGAATCCATTGAATTATTTAAGTTTAGGCCTTGTTTTAGAAATTAGTGAATGACTTAATGTTACCGGCCATTGAAATTGCATGCAAATGATATCATGTGTCCTATAAAATGCAGTGGCTTGTAAATGTTAGAGGTACATATTTGCTTTTACTGTAGAAGTTAGATTGAAAGTAATGCATTGGTTGAAAAGCTAGTAAATGAGCTGATGTGTTTTGGAAACCTCATTCTCTCACCCTCTCTTGCCCTTTTGCCTTCTTATGCCCTCTTTCCCTCTCTCTGTCAACCTCTCTGTCTCTCACCCTCACCCTCTCTCTTGCCCTAACTCTATAATTCTCTTGCCCTCTCTCTAGCCCTCTCTCTCCCCTCTCTCTCACTACCCCTCTCTCTCACCTTCTCTCTCCCTCTCACTCTCTTGCCCCTCTCTCTCACACTCACACACCCTCTCTCTTGTCCTCTCACCCCCTCTCTCACCCTCACTCTCCCTCTTTCTCTCACCCTCTCTTGACCTCTATCTTGCACCATCTCTCTCATGCCCCCTCTCTTGTTCTCTCACCCTCTCTCTCATGCCCCCTCTCTTGTTCTCTCACCCTCTCTCTCACTCTCCCTCTCTCCCTCACCCTCTCTGTCTATCTCTCCTCTCTCTCATGCAGGCCCACAAAGAATATGCTTGCTTTTACTGTAGAAGTCAGATTTGATGTAATGCATTGGTTGAAAAGCTAGTAAATGAGCTGATGTGTTGTGGAAACTTCATTCTCTTTCATTCTCTCACCTTCTCTTGCCCTCTTGCGCCCTCTCTCTGTCGTCTCTATTGTCCTCTCTCACCCTCACTCTTTTGCCCTCTCTTTCACCCTCCCATGCCCTCTCTTTCTTGCCCTCTCTCTCCCTCTCTCTCACCCTCACCCACTGGTCCTCTCCCTCTTACTCTCCCTTCCTCTTTCTTGCCCCCTCTCTCACCCTCACTATCTTGTCCTCTCTCTTGCCCTTGCCCTCTCTCACCTGAGCAGGTGAGAGAGGATGAAAGAGCAGGTGAGAGAATGCAAGAGAGATCTCTCTCCCTCTCTCTCGACTGCTTTCTCGCCCGCTCTGTCGCCCACTCTCTCGCCCGCTCTCTCTCCCACTCTCTCCCGCCCTCTTGCTGTCTCTCTTGCCCTCTCGACCTCTCTCTCACTGTCTCTCTTGCCCTCTCTCCCACTCTCACCCTCTCTCCCACTCTCGCCCTCTCTCTCCCACTCTCTCTCCCACTCTCTCTCCCACTCTCTCGCCTCTGTCACCCGCTCTGTCGCCCGCTCTGTCGCCGTCTCTCTCGCCCACTCTCTCGCCCGCTTTCTCCCCTCTCGCAGTTTCTCCAACCCTCTCTCTCCCTCCCACTCTCTCGCCCTCTCTCTCACCGTCTCTCCCTTCCTCTCTCTTGCCCTCACCTCTCGCCGTCTCTCTCCCGCTCTCTCAACTCTCTCACCCCTCTCTCTCTTGCCCTCTCTCTCACCCTCTCCCTTGCCCTCTTTCACTCTCCCCCTGTCTCTCACCCTTCTTGCTCCCTCTCTCCCTCTCCCTCTCTCGCCCCTCTCTCACCCTCTCTCTCGCTCTTTCTTGCCTCTCTCGCCTGCTTTCTCGCCCTCTCTCACGCCCTCTCTCTCTCGCCCCCTCTCTCTCCCGCTCTCACCCTCCCTTTTGCCCTCTCTCTTGCCCTCTCTCCCTTCCCCTCTCTTGCCCCCTCTCTGTGTCACCCCCACTCTCTTGCCCTCTCTCACCCCCACTCTCTCGCCCCCTCTCTCCCAAGCTCTCTCCTGCCCTCTCTCGCCCCTCTCTCTTGCCCTCTCTCGCTCTTTCTTGCCCTCTTGCCCTCTCTCACCCCCTCTCTCTCTTGCCCTCTCTTGCCTCTCTCTTGCCCGCTCTCTCACCCTCTCCCTTGCCCTATTTCACTCTCTCCCCTCTCTCTCTCCCTCGCTCTCGCCCCCTCTCTCTCTCTTGCCCTCTCTCACCTCTTTCTTGCCCTCTCTCTCACCCCCTCTCTCCTGCTCTCACCCACTCTCTCGCCCTCTCCCGCCTCTCTTGCCCTCTCTTTGTTGCCCTCTCCTGCTTTCTCGCCCGCTCTTTCGCCCGCTCTTTCCCCCTCTCTCCCTTCCCCTCTCTTGCCCCCCCTGTGTCACCCCCACACTCTCTCGCCTTCTTTCTCACCCCCTCTCTACCCCTCTCTCTCACCCTCTCTCCCTCTCCCGCTCTCTCTTGCCCTCTCTCCCTCTCGCTCTTTCTTGCCCTCTCTCTCTCCCCCTCTCTCTCGCCCTCCCTCGCCCTCTCTTTGTTGCCCTCTCTCCTGCTCTCGCCCACTCTTTCGCCCTCTCTTGCCCTCTCTCTCGCCCTCTCTCTCTTGCCCCCTCACTTCCCCCTCTCTGTGTCACCCCCACTCTCCTGTCCTCTCTCGTCTGCTCTCTTGCCTCTCTCGCCCTCTCTCCCACTCTCTCCCCCTCTCGCCCACTCTCTTGCTCTCTCCCACCCTCTCGCCCTCTCTCGCCCACTCTGTTGCTCTCTCTCGCTCTCTCCCGCCCGCCCTCTCGCCCTTTCTCGTCCTCTCTCGCCCTCTCCCCTCTCTCTCTCACCGTCTCTCTCCTGCCCTCCCTCCTCTTTCATTGTCATCCTCTTGCCTTCTGTCATCCTCTTGTCCTCTCTCACCCTCACTCTCTCCTCTCTTGCCTTCTCTCTCGCACTCTCTCCCTCTTTCTGGCCCTCACCCAATGTCCTCTCTTGCCCTCTCCCTCCCCCTCCCTCTTGTCCTCTCTCTCCACTGCCTCTTACCCTTTCTCTAACTTTTTTCCCTCTGTCCCTCGCTCTTTCTCTCTTCCTATCTACTTCTCTCTCTCTCCGACCATCAATATCAAGATACCATACCTTCATTCAATTTAAAGACTATAATCAAAGTCAACATAGTAAGGTTTATCTTCAAAGAAAAGTAACTGCCTGGCGACCCGACTAATGATGTACATGATTGAAATGTAGAGCAGCTGATTGCAGAAAATTCTGTAACAAACTATGTTTTATATTGAACTGAATGTAATTTCATACATTCATATGTTCACATACAATTCATTTAATATATTCATAATAAAAAAAAGTCAGGAAATTTAGAATGTTTTGAGATTTTTAAACATGTTTAATAGATTTCGTCAAGTCTGAAGACAGAGATAACCAGTAATGAAATGAACTGTAGTTTGGGGCGTCATAAGCAAATATCAATATTTACAGACTGACTACAATTCCCTTCATTGCAGGTATATAGAGTATGTAAATATTCAGTGTAGATAGTCATGTGTTGACCACTTTACCTTTTGGCATGGGAATACATAAATAAGAAAAACTTTCTTTTCTGAAATTTCAACATATGAATGAATCAATAAAGAATAGAATATCACATTTGTGTTGCACAGATTTTTTTTTTTCATTAGCCATTGCATATATATTTCATGTTCTTCAAAAAATGAAAAACAATCCTTAATTAATGTTATCAATCATTTAAGTGAATAAATACAAATTTTAGAATCAATTTATTGTTATTTATCATTATATATTCATGTATTGTAGATGGCAGTGTCGTCGGAGTGGAGAGAATTTACAGTGTCTGTGGGAAGGTTCTTCAGATCCGCGGCCTGAAATCCACCAGTAACAGTTTTTACATCAAAATCCGAGTAGAACGGTGAGTATCGTAAGATAATGTTGACAAGTTACACGACAAAGTGAGACAAAATATTATAAATCAGGAAGACTTAATTTTGTATGTTCACCACTTCAGATGTATTTGCGGATATATGGATTCACAATTCTGAAGCTGCCAAGTCTTTAATTTCAGGATCTGCGTTTACTGTAAATCCAGCTTTATTCGCGATAATTTTATTTACACATAATTTCATGGGAGTTCTTGCTCCCGAAAATAAATTATCATGTAATGAATTATGATAATAGTATGACGAAATGGGCATATGAAATTGTGAACATTTCATCTGGCAAATTAATTTAGAACTTGTTTATCATGAAAATATTTGGATTTACTGTAGCAATATTGAACATGTCTGTGGTATGAGGATAGGTCTACCTAGATGTCGTGACACCTGTGTATGTAAACATGTCTGTGGTATGAGGATAGGTCTACCTAGATGTAGTGACACCTGTGTATGTAAACATGTCTGTGGTATGAGGATAGGTCTACCTAGATGTAGTGACACCTGTGTATGTAAACATGTCTGTGGTATGAGGATAGGTCTACCTAGATGTAGTGACACCTGTGTATGTAAACATGTCTGTGGTATGAGGATAGGTCTACCTAGATGTAGTGACACCTGTGTATGTAAACATGTCTGTGGTATGAGGATAGGTCTACCTAGATGTAGTGACACCTGTGTATGTAAACATGTCTGTGGTATGAGGATAGGTCTACCTAGATGTAGTGACACCTGTGTATGTAAACATGTCTGTGGTATGAGGATAGGTCTACCTAGATGTAGTGACACCTGTGTATGTAAACATGTGCCACTTTATCTTGTTTGACCTATACATGTGTGTATTTATTGCTGTTTACAAATGTTTAAATAAATCATACCATTCGCAGTATTATTGTGTAGTATAACATTTATTCTTGAAACTCGACTGACAGCCACACACTGTTATCTTCGCCACACTAGCCTCACATTGTTGTTATTGATGGAAACAAAAGTTTATTTACATAAACCATTATACAAGTATTCAACAGATATTTAAAATCGCGATTGTCTCTGTTCACATTCACAATTGTAGTTTTTCCTTTGTCAAACACTCTACATAGCAAAAATGATGACAAAATACACCGTCATTGACCATGAATCTCTTTGTAACTAGAAAGTAATCATTCATAAATTTTTTCTTTACACTATGACATTTCTCTCTACACTGTGACAGCATATTTTCTCTCTACACTATGACGGCATATTTTCTCTCTACACTATGACGGCATATTTTCTCTCTACACTATGACGGCATATTTTCTCTCTACACTATGACGGCATATTTTCTCTCTACACTATGACGGCATATTTTCTTTCTACACTATGACGGCATATTTTCTCTCTACACTATGACGGCATATTTTCTTTCTACACTATGACGGCATATTTTCTCTCTACACTATGACGGCATATTTTGTGATATTGTGACACCATTAGCTGAAGCATTTTGGATTTTGCTTCTCTGGTATCCTACATTAAAAATCACACCATCCTCGGCTACATGTTATAATACAGACTTGTAAATACTTGTCTCTGTTTGTCAGAGAATATTACATGATGCCATATTGTGCCCTTGCATATGAATATACTCCATCATTTATTATTAATATTTTTTTTTACACTACTACTATAAAATCAAGAAATGAAACACAAAAAGTTGCAACAACTTCTTTTCTGAAACATTGGAAATTGATTTGGCATACGAAAAGTACATTTGTTGTGTCAATCATCCTTGGCGATGTGCGAAACCTTTACCTTGATTGTTGATCCACCTCGAACAAATTCCTTCAGAATAAGGAAATAATTACAAAGTTTTATTGTACAGTGAACCCGCTTTACATTACAACGACATTCATTATTATGGAATATTTGGTATCCGACAAGAATCGCTTGGGAACAAATGAACATGTACATAAAAAGTACTCATTACAACGGTTAGCCTTACCTGTACTGCAGTAGGTCTAATGTTTATAAAACAGGTTTCGTTAGAACTGAACCTACATTAAAATACAAGCTGCGTACAAATTGGAAAAAAAAGATTTAATAATTAAAAATAAATACACATAGTTGACAAGTTCCGTTAAGCTACATGTCCGTGCTGATGTGGTTACAATGGCGTATCTTTGACTTACTTTAATTTTTTGCGATAGCCATACACATTTTAGTAAGATATTATTTATGAAAGGCATTTTTAATTAGATTGTATCAGCAATCTCTGCGCTTTTTATTTAAGCAATAAAGAATCTAACTCGGAATCAGGTACATTCGGGCATTTTGTACATGATCCGTGCATTTTATGATATCACCCATTTACTATATGCGACCGAAAAATAATTGTGCATCGATGTTTACAAGATTATCTTGCATAAATATGACAATTAAATGGGTGAAAATTGTATGAAATAACATAATAAGAACAGTTATGACTTTCTGTTTTATTTATTCACGTGTAATTATATGCATAAATGATACTCAAGGGAGCTAACTATAAAATGCCCACCACATCAATTTCGTTGCAGTGACAAATTCGAAATAACGTCAGTCCTATGTGGGAACAAACATGTTCGTTGTAAAGAGGGTTCACTGTATATACTTTGCCAATGTGAAATTTAACACAATCACAGCATAACAGTCATTTTGAATTAAGTTAAACGTTTCACAAAATCTAAAAAAAAAATTATTCTCGACAAAGAACAAATGCATGTATGTTGATATACTTTGTTCCAGATGAACCAGTGATTTATTATGTTTTAATTATCACTGAAAGAACTAAACACTGAATTTTGCTTAAACACTCATTTGGTCAAGTCAAGTTGTAGAAATTGATTACAATTTACATCTTTATAAATTAGCCTAAATTATAGGTGTTTGTGATTTGTATGTAAACATGAATCACAGAATCACAAACACAATATGAATTATAAAGATGCAAATTGTAATCAATTTCTATAATAACTTGATATGACCAAAACTGTCCTATAAAACTAGGAAGCAGATTAACTACAACCCTTTACACCATTTTTTGCAGCATAAGAGTATAGTTCTTTTAGTGTTGCACACCAAAAAATATAAATTTTCACCATACCATACCACATGTTTGAGAGAGAAAACACCACATACTGTATGCAGAATTAATATCTAAAAAAATAATTGATTTGTAGTACTTGTATCATTATGGTTTAACAACAAGTACCGTAGTCGTAGCAAGTTGCTTTAGACCCTCTTACCGTATACAGTTATGATGCAGATCGATGGGTGGAGGCCTGTGTGGAATCATTAAAAACAGAATCACATATCACATTGTTATTGTATATCGCCATGACATCTTTGTAAACGAAAACAGATTCAAGAAAGTAACATGAATGCTTTCAACACCTTAAAAGTCAGAAACAACATCATACCATATACATGTACCTGGTTATTTTCACCTTTTTGCGACAGAAAATATTTTCTTGTCTGAATTAGCTGTCATGTGTACAACATGTATGTCCTAACTTGAAGGTTTCTATTCTTTAGTTTTAAAAAATTTGCCTTAACTTTAAATTCATCCGCTTATTAAAGAGAATGACGAAAATTGAACAGGGTCCTAAATTTCCAGGTATAGATTAGTTAATTTGACCTGTAACAGTATAAATACCGAGACAAAATCAGATCACCTTGAACCAATCAGAACAAATTGTACTTCGAGACATTAGATTATAAACTTATGATTCAATATGGCTTCCATATAATGGATCTTCAATTTTAGGTTTTTAAATTTTTATTTAAATTTGCATCTGCAATGGGAAATCATTGTAAACTGAGCTGCAAGATAAAAAAAAGAAAAATTGACTATCTAATAATACATTACATCATTTTCTTTAGGTCTTTAAAGTATAAATACAGTCAAACTGCCTTAAAGGTCACCTCTGTATAAAGGGCACCTGCATATAAAGGCCATTCAAACATAACATTTGTTAACTTTTGGATAATGGCCACTTGTCTATAATGGCTATTTTTCCCTATTCCCTTGAATGGCCTTTATAGGCAAGTTTGACTTTATATACATTGTATTTGTATTACATAAATCAGAACAGCTGATATAGCCAAGAGAGTGAGTGTATGAAACTGAAATTTTATTCGAGGAAATATATCTATTCTTCAGTTGCTTTTAAATTGTTTGACCTTACACATAGTAATGTGTAAAAAATTATCTTTGAATCTTTAATTATCATGTAATATTTATACCTCCATCTCATGCTGCAGTCATCCGTTTTCTCGGCGTTACAGGTAAATTAAAACATATTTTTAAAATTTTGGTGATATATACAGGTGTGCAATGTCAGTTTCAACTTCTCCTGGATCTCTGCCAAAACTGCTTTACTGTATCTGATTTACATGCAGAATTACAATTTTTTCAATACTAATGTATCTTAGCTGAATGTGACTCTGTTTTGGACCTTTCCAGTTGTTTGTGGCCTGAATCTAGATGTAGCTGAAGGGGACTCTGTTTTGGACCTTTCCAGTTGTTTGTGGCCTGAATCTAGATGTAGCTGAAGGGGACTCTGTTTTGGACCTTTCCGGTTGTTTGTGGCCTAAATCTAGATATGGTTGGAGGGGAATCTGTTTGGACCTTTTTAGTTGTTTGTGATCTGAATCTAGATTTGGCTGAAGAGGACTCTACTTTGTACCATTTCAGTTGTTGGTGATCTGAATCTAGATGTAGCTGAAAAGGGACTCTGTTTTGGACCTTTCCAGTTATTTAGTGATCTGAATCTAGCTGAAGGAGAATCTGTTTTGGATTTTTTCAGTTGTTGGTGATCTGAATCTAGGTGTGGCTGAAAGGGAACTCTGTTTTGAACCTTTCCAGTTGTTTATGATCTGAATCTAGCTGAAGGGGAATCTGTTTTAGATTTTTTCAGTTGTTGGTGATCTGAATCTAGATGTGGCTTAAAGGGACTCTGTTCTGAACCTTTCCAGCTGTTTAGTGATCTGAATCTAGCTGAAGGGGAATCTGTTTTGGATTTTTTCAGTTGTTGGTGATCTGAATCTAGATATGGCTGAAGGGAACATTTCCAGTCATTTGTGATCTGACACTAGATGTGGCTGAAAGGACTCCATTTTGTTTCTTTCCAGTTATTTGTAATGGCGTTTGTCATTTGATGTTCATAATTCTTTTAATAACAACTAAATCTAATGTTTCTATATTTATTAACATTTTTGCCATCTACAGCACATTCTTTGAACATATAGAATTTAGTATTCATGTTTTACCTATAGAACTTCGATGTTTGTTTTGTTGTCAACTTTTTTTCTTTATTTTCCCTGTCTGATTATGACAAAACATTTGCACAATATATGTGTGGAGTGTGATCACATGACTTATTAACTTTGCACTTGAACAAATGAAATCAGTCTCAGTTCAAATGAATTAACAATATATTGCAGACTCCTGTTTACATGTTTTTATTTATTCATCATACACTAAAGGTAAATAGTAAAATCCATTAAACCTGATGGGATGGAGTTTTGGGAACCCTTTGTTGACCCAGACTAGTTTAAACTTTAGGTAATTAAGCATAATAACATTAAAAATACAAGGGTAAGAGTTGTTGTTCTTACTTCGTCATCTTATAAAAGTGAGTGGAATCATCTATACGATAATGAAAAGGTTACTCCACCCTGCGTGAATGTGAATTGGACTGTACTATATCTGTCATTGTCCAAAGGGGACTGCAGGTATTTTGAAATTCAGTCCACTAATTACGTCTCCAATGTTTGGTTTTTTTTTTGTAATACTGAACAGTATGTTGTGTGTAGTGTGTGTAGAGAATAACTGGAGGTTAACACAGCCCTTATCTGTATCTACCTTCAACTTGTTTACTGTTTGAAATGCTAGTAAACTAATCACTTTTTCAATGATTTCATGATAGAAAATGACAAAAAAATTTCAAATAATTTAATAATATGGCTATTATACAACGATGTATCATGATATGACCTCTGTCCATATGTCTGTCCATCCCTCTGTCCATATTTTTGTCTGTCCATCCTTTTGTCCAGTAATATTTGAATGAAACATCTCTTCTTCAACCAGCTATCAGCTTCACCAGATAAAATGTCACCCTCCATCTATTTAACATTTCTTCTTGACTGGGACACATCGTTTCCTCTGCCTGTTAGCATTTCCTTGACTGGGACACATCTTTTCCTCCATCTAATAACATTTCCTTGACTGGGACATTTCTTCACCTATCTACCACCCTCCTATGAGAGGCCGTTTGGGTCACAAACAGGATGAATTTACATGACGACCACTTCAGCAAATTCACTTTTAACGCCTTAAAACTCACTTTTAAATGTTAAAGCAAACTTTTTGCATGCAAATAGTGATTATTAACGTGAAAGAGGATATTTTAACACATTAGTGTTAATTTTTAAGTTTTTGCATGCAAAACAGGTTTTTAACGTGTTAGAAATAGAAAAATAGGATATGAACTTACATGATGAAATTAACCAATCAAACGCCTCATTTCATTTTATTGTTAATGAAATGGCGCCAGATATCGAGATGCATTTTCATTGCAACAGAAGCTTGTGCTGTAAATATGAACAATGTTTGTTTATATTTATATCTTTTTACAATCTAAATATGTATCTTTACTCCCATAATAGTTTGATTAAAAATATTGGTTAGGTTGGTAAAAAATGGTGACTGAATCGGACATAACATTTTATTCAGTACGGGAAATGTCATCTCTGAGATCAAAACACACTGTTATTTTGTCATGTTTTTAGGTACTAAACATTGTTGACATTTTACATTTTACATATGCAGATTTTCCCAGCATATGTATCTAGATTATCAGATAAAATCTAAAGATTTCTTTTATTTCGTTTAGTAAATATCGTAAATACAAATTTCACTTCTCATCCTCTTTTGGACATTTTTGATTGTTTTCTTTGTTATAAGAAAAGTTCTGATTGGCTGTTTCCTCTCAGTCACAATACAAACTTGCATGCAAGTGTGTGATAATGGCTTACATGCAAGCAAAACTTATGCAATGAAATGAATTTTGCATGCAAAAACGTCTATCACATTAAGAGTCATACTTGCATGCAAAAAGTAAGTTTTATCATGCTAAGTGACTTTTAACGCGTTAAAAGTGATTTTTTATGTGAAAGTGGTCTTTGCGTAAGTTCCTCCCGTTTGTGACCCAAACAGCTTTTCATACCCTCCATCCATTTAACACCTCAACTTGTGGTAAGTGTAGTACTTCATTAATATTGATTCAAATAAAGTTTACATTTGTAGCTGTAAAAAATACTTTTGAGCTGACACATTTTAGTAGAATCATTAGTGAAACCTTTATCTTATATGTATTATTCATATTGTTTGTTTTATAGCAAGGACAGTGCCAGGTAATTGCTTCAAAGTTTTATGTAGTAAATACAAGTGCTAGAAATAATATTGGAATCATGGATGACCTATTAGAATATTTTATGCATTGCAGAATTTAGAGCTACCAATATCATGGTGTTGCTAGGAATTATGTAACTACAAATATTGAAAGTTTGAAGTACAAAATACTCCTTCAACCTCTTAGATATCAACATTGACTGATCCAATACAATAAAGAAAAGCATTTTTGATGTTGTATGTGCAGAAGAAGGTAGTAAACATGACCTCCAATAGTTCTCATAATGGAACACAGGGGTGATAGCATAAGGTTTCCTCAGTTTCCATGAGGTTAGCTGAGAATGAAATCATATCTAGTAAGGTAGACAATGTAATACATCTTGTTGGTCTTTTAGTCTACTAAACAAACATTGCGTATAGAATAACATATACACGATGCTATTCATTGCTTGTCAGGAGTGATGATATCACTGTACTTCCTGTTTACATCACACTTGGGGGAGATAGCATCAACACAGCAAACACTATAGTACTATACTATAGGGAAAGAACGTTAGTAAGTTGTAAGTTGTCCGATTCCCTTTTGATTATCATCAAATAAAATATACCAAACTACAGGTCTACCAAGGTAGAGTGACACATCCAGGTTCTGTCAAAAAGCAAAACAATAGTCTATTTTTCAAATATAGGGTGTACAGATAAAATATTTTGCCTTGCACAGATTCCATGGATAACTGTAGCTCTAATATTTTACCGTCAACAAGTAATCTGACACCCCTATTATGATTTAACTTTAACTTGTGTTTGTAAATATGTCATGCCAGTTTACTTTGGTAGACCTATATTGTACACTCTAGCTATAACTACCGGTAATATATAAACTTATATAAATATATCCAATAAAATTCATTGTCCAATAAAGGGAAGTATCGTTATGTGAAAAACAGTAAAACACTCAATATTCACAAATTTTCGGCCCCTTGAAAGATGACAATATCTGTATTAGTTATATAGTATTGAATCTGCACAACACACAGCTTCATTGCAATTGTTTTCTCGATGATTATCATTTACGTCACTAGCAATGACACCACACCGTTAACAACACAAGCATATTTCCACATTCACAAATAGACCTATATATAAGTATACATTCTCCAGATATTTGTTAATGGAGTATTAAATTAATAGTAAACTTTAATAAAATTATATACTATATTATATAAATAATTACAAGCATATCATGTTACAAAACATCTAACCAGTATATATCAAAATGGGAGGGGGGTCCTTAGAATTACTATCAATTTACTATAAAATACGTACAATATTTTACCAGATAGAAAGAACATATATAACTCGATCTAGTCAAATACTCCAAACACTGAACAAAAGCGGATCTAGAAAGATATACAGCCAGAAGTGGAGTGGCTAGCTTAAGCATCAAAATAGATATAGAAAATAATTAAGGCTATGCTGAATAAAATGAAATAAAATGCTTAATAAATGCCATAAACCAAAATATAAGCCTTTCTACCTTAGCTATAGTCAAGATTTGGCAAAATTGACACAATGGTCCTTCTTATTTCATATAATTATTATTGCTATTACAGTCCTCCGTACTTTGGCAGTGAGACTTATTTGGAAGAGAGTACTATTATATGATAAAACAGATATAGAAATAAACTAAAGCTATACTGATAATTTTAACATTTCAAGGTCATGGGGTCAAAGGTCAAGTTCATAGACACCAAAGTAAACAGAAAATATTTATATATTTGTCAAATTTTAGACATTTTCAACTTTTTCTCAAGAACCAGTAGACTAATTTTAACCAAAGATGACAGAAACTTTTTCTTAGGTGACTTGAATGACCACCCTTTCTGCCACTGAAATTTTGTCTTAAAAGACATAAGGATTACTTAAACAGGCATTAGCTGTGTTTTTTTTTTAAACAATTTCTTTCCCTTTTTACTGTTTGTTTTACATCTCACCAAGAATTGTTTAGTCATATTGAGATGGCACCAGCTTTAGGTGGAGTGCTACAAATTTAGACCTACATGTATGCTTTGGACTCATGCCAGTGAGGGTTCTTTTATGTGTCCTGTATGCCGTGACATGGGACCTCGGTTTTATGTCTCATCCAAAAGACATGTGACCATTGTCACCATTGTAGATTATCCCTTTTAGATATTCAGACAAAGTTAAAATGTATGTACAGTAAAAAGTTGGAAAATTCATAAAGTATTACCAAAAATGTTTTGTGTCCCATTACACATGGCGAAAACATTTCTTAACCCTTTCTTCCCTCTAACTTGAAATCCTGGAGCCACCATGGCTTTGTCTGTATGTTTGGGATTTTATTGCTTTTGACTACGCGTTGTTGTATTTCAGTTTCTTTATGAAGTGTTTGCCCTACATATCAGTAAAGAAATTTTTGTTTGCATTTTCTCAGCATGTGTGAATATGACAATTTTAAATTTATTTGTAAACAAGCATTGGATCCAACACTATACAATTTTCCTTACTGTTATTATCAGATAATGATTGCAAAATTTAATCATCATTGATACCCAATTCTTTACACAGAATGAATTCACCATTTTCATGTGTACAGAATCTTGTCACCCCCCCCCCCAAAAAAAAAAGATAAAAAATAAAAACTATGTCTCCTCTTTGAAAACTCCTAGATCCGCCCCTGATATTCATTTCTTATATTTACCCAGTCAGTATTTAAAAATAAGTTAAAAATTATAAAACTTTCTTATTTCAAATATTGAGAAAAATTTACTTGGATAATCAACCATATGGGAGTGTAAATAACCATGGCCAAATTAACATGAAGTCAAAATACTATAGGACATTGGAACTTTACTCTCTCAAGTATACTGAAATAGATTTCAAAATCAATTGTAAACATTTCAGTGCACAAAGTTATTATAGAAATAAATACAAATGAGAATGAAATGCAATTTTTACCTGTTTCTGAGATGTGTAGATGTACAATTGTCAAGATCTGTTACATGTCATGTTGACTTCTTGATAACAAACTAAGAACAAAGGACAATATAGAAAAGGAGGGAAATAAAAATGAAAAACTATTGGTCATTCTACCCCACCTGACCAGTGTCACATGTTTCTAAATGACCAAAATAGGTGAAATGACCCCAGGGAATTACTTCATAACAGACTAATGATTAGATAAGTAAAAACAATGATTGCTGTATATAGGGGGAGGGAGATATAGGCAAATACTGTTGTTTGAGTGTTAAAAGTACTGATGTACTGTGTATATATTGATGATAATGCTGATGGTGATGATAACGATCATGCTGATGGTGATGATAATGCTGATGGTGATGATAATGATAATGCTGGTGGTGATGATAATGATAATGCTGATGGTGATGATAATGCTGATGATGATGATAATGATAATGCTGATGGTGATGATAATGATGATGCTGATGGTGATGATAATGATAATGCTGATGGTGATGATAATGCTGCTGCTGCTGCTGCTGCTTATGATGATGATGATGTGAATGAAAATGAGTTGATTGTTTAGCATAAAAATGGTATCTAAATGATTGAAATTTATATCAACATGGAATCAACATCTTGTTACTTTTTACATTACAAATATGTGACAAGCTATTACAACACTACTTTTAATCAAAATACAAGGGCATGATTTTACATGTACAGTAAGTAACAAATCTGTAGACCACAAAGCTTACTATAGTATCTGTCCAGATGTATATATGACAGTTGCATTCTGGCTACAGTCAAAGCTTACTATAGCACCTGTCCAGATGTATATAAAGCTTACTATAGCACCTGTCCAGATGTATATAAAGATTACTATAGTACCTGTCCAGATGTATATAAAGCTTACTATAGCACCTGTCCAGATGTATATAAAGCTTACTATAGCACCTGTCCAGATGTATATAAAGCTTACTATAGCACCTGTCCAGATGTATATAAAGCTTACTATAGCACCTGTCCAATGTATATAAAGCTTACTATAGTACCTGTCCAGATATATATAAAGCTTACTATAGCACCTGTCCAGATGTATATAAAGATTACTATAGTACCTGTCCAGATGTATATAAAGCTTACTATAGTACCTGTCCAGGTGTATATAAAGATTACTATAGTACCTGTCCAGATGTATATGAAGCTTACTATAGTACCTGTCCAGATGTATATATTACAGTTGCATTGTGGCTACAGTCAAAGCTTACTATAGTACCTGTCCAGATGTATATAAAGCTTATTATAGCATCTGTCCAGATGTATATAAAGCTTACTCTAACACCTCTCCAGATGTATATAAAGCTTACTAAAGCACCTGTCCAGATGTATATAAAGTTTAGTATACTACATGTATAGCAACTGTCCAGATGTATATATTACAGTTGCATTCTGGCTACAGTCAAAGCTTACTATAGCACCTGTCCAGATGTATATAAAGCTTACTATAGCACCTGTCCAGATGTATATATTACAGTTGCATTTTGGCTTCAGTCAAAGCTTACTATAGTACCTGTCCAGATGTATATAAAGCTTACTAAAGCACCTGTCCAGATGTATATATTACAGTTGCATTTTGGCTTCAGTCAAAGCTTACTATAGTACCTGTCCAGATGTATATAAAGCTTACTAAAGCACCTGTCCAGATGTATATAAAGCTTACTATAGCACCTGCCCAGATGTATATAAAGCTTACTATAGTACCTGTCCAGGTGTATATAAAGCTTACTATAGCACCTGTCCAGATGTATATAAAGATTACTATAGCACCTGTCCAGATGTATATAAAGATTACTATAGCACCTGTCCAGATGTATATAAAGATTACTATAGCACCTGTCCAGATGTATATAAAGATTACTATAGCACCTGTCCAGATGTATATAAAGTTTACTATAGCACCTGTCCAGATGTATATAAAGATTACTATAGCACCTGTCCAGATGTATATAAAGCTTACTATAGCACCTGTCCAGATGTATATAAAGATTACTATAGTACCTGTCCAGATGTATATAAAGCTTACTATAGCACCTGTCCAGATGTATATAAAGCTTACTATAGCACCTGTCCAGATGTATATAAAGTTTACTATAGCACCTGTCCAGATGTATATAAAGCTTACTATAGCACCTGTCCAGATGTATATAAAGCTTACTATAGTACCTGTCCAGATATATATAAAGCTTACTATAGCACCTGTCCAGATGTATATAAAGATTACTATAGTACCTGTCCAGATGTATATAAAGCTTACTATAGTACCTGTCCAGGTGTATATAAAGATTACTATAGTACCTGTCCAGATGTATATGAAGCTTACTATAGTACCTGTCCAGATGTATATATTACAGTTGCATTGTGGCTACAGTCAAAGCTTACTATAGTACCTGTCCAGATGTATATAAGCTTATTATAGCATCTGTCCAGATGTATATAAAGCTTACTCTAACACCTCTCCAGATGTATATAAAGCTTACTAAAGCACCTGTCCAGATGTATATAAAGTTTAGTATACTACATGTATAGCACCTGTCCAGATGTATATATTACAGTTGCATTTTGGCTTCAGTCAAAGCTTACTATAGTACCTGTCCAGATGTATATAAAGCTTACTAAAGCACCTGTCCAGATGTATATAAAGATTACTATAGCACCTGCCCAGATGTATATAAAGCTTACTATAGCACCTGTCCAGATATATATAAAGCTTACTATAGCACCTGTCCAGATGTATATAAAGCTTACTATAGCACCTGTCCAGATATATATAAAGCTTACTAAAGCACCTGTCCAGATGTATATAAAGCTTACTATAGCACCTGTCCAGATGTATATAAAGCTTACTATAGCACCTATCCAGATGTATATAAAGCTTACTATAGTACCTGTCCAGATATATATAAAGTTTACTATAGCACCTGTCCAGATGTATATAAAGTTTACTATAGTACCTGTCCAGATGTATATAAAGTTTACTATAGCACCTATCCAGATGTATATAAAGTTTACTATAGCACCTGTCCAGATATATATAAAGCTTACTATAGCACCTATCCAGATGTATATAAAGCTTACTATAGCACCTGTCCAGATATATATAAAGCTTACTATAGCACCTGTCCAGATGTATATAAAGCTTACTATAGCACCTGTCCAGATATATATAAAGCTTACTAAAGCACCTGTCCAGATGTATATAAAGCTTACTATAGCACCTGTCAAGATATATATAAAGTTTACTATAGCACCTGTCCAGATATATATAAAGCTTACTATAGCACCTGTCCAGATGTATATAAAGCTTACTATAGCACCTGTCCAGATGTATATAAAGCTTACTATAGTACCTGTCCAGATATATATAAAGTTTACTATAGCACCTGTCCAGATATATATAAAGCTTACTATAGCACCTGTCCAGATGTATATAAAGCTTACTATAGCACCTGTCCAGATATATATAAAGTTTACTATAGCACCTGTCCAGATGTATATAAAGCTTACTATAGCACCTGTCCAGATATATATAAAGCTTACTATAGCACCTGTCCAGATGTATATAAAGATTACTATAGTACCTGTCCAGATGTATATATTAGTTAACAAAGTTCATGTTTGAATGGCCTTAATAGGCAGGTGCCCTTTATATAGAGGTTACTTTTCATGCAATTTTGACTGTCGAAAGTACCTTCATATTATATGGACAGAAGACTGCTTTGTAGATGCTAGACAATTTGTGCAATGTGTGTGTTTGTTTGTAAGAATTTGAAGTGTTGTGATATTGATGGTACTTCACATTATAAAAGTCACTTTCTGGTCTTTAAAATTGTTTGTAGTTATTATTCATAGAAATTTGATAAGTAACAAAACTCCAAATCCTTAGATATCAGACTGCAAGAATTTTTTTTTTAGAAAATTTCCTTTACAGTTCATACATACACATAATGATACATAGATATGCAAAAGTTGGCCAGGAGGAGCTTCATGTTTGTTTTCACATACAATTATTAATACAGTGCTGGAAAATTAAACAAGACTCAAGTGTTTTCATTTGATTATATCATGTAAATGATGTTCATGTTAAATCTATAAACTTTTGACAAATAAAACAATTATTTAAGAACTTTTAAAAGGTGAAAATTTATTTCTTCAGATCAATGTCATGGCAGTATTTACAACTCTATATCCTTCCAGAAGCTTCACGATGTGTGTGTCAACATATGATTTAGGTTAAAACAGAAAACCAAGGAGACAAAATTATTCTAGAAACCATTTAAATTGAAACAGTTGACATGAAACAATGATTTTGACTGACTTGTCATTCTATAACATGCTGTGTTGAATAAAGAATAAGTTTATGTGGCACGCCTTATGTTGATAAGAAACAGGGCTGCCACCCCAAGCTTTATATTGCTAAGAACAGGACTGCCAGTACCATCCCCAGTATATCTTATGTTGGTAAGACTAGGACTGCCACATCTAGTTTGTGTGGCATATCTTATGTTGGTAAGACTAGGACTGCCACATCCAGTTTGTGTGGCATATCTTATGTTGAGAAGACCAGTACTGCCACATCTAGTTTGTGTGGCTTATCTTATGTTGGTAAGACTAGGACTGCCACATCCAGTTTGTGTGGCAAATAAGACTGGTACTGCCACCTTCATTTATGTGGTACATTTTATGTTGTTAAGAAACAGGACTGTCATCCGAGTTGGTGTGGCACACTGTTTTTATGAGAAACATATCAAAAGATAATATTTAGAGCTCAGAAAAATAAAATTGAGAAATGATTGTATGTTCATGTTTCTATTTTTAGCACTGGAAGTAGACTTCGGCTCATGTCACACTCTAGAGTGATTGCAAAGTCGTCCATGATTCCCATTACAAACCCAATATTTAGTCAACCATTTGAGGTAAGCAATATTTTATCAGCTAGTTAAGGGAAGAGTAAATATGCAAAACTTGCAAAACAAAAACAACAAAATTAGGTCCCCTGCTTCAAAGTAGAGATATATATTGCTTTGCTTATGTTAGTTGGTTGGTAGATACGTTAGTGACCTTGAGTCAGTGAACAACACATCTGATCTATGTCTTACGAACACTTAGCATGATTGTATTTGTAAGCTGGTTATAAGAGCAGATGACCCCTATTGATTTTCAGGTCAAAGGACACAGATTACATTGCAGTAATATATACAATATATAAAATATCTGTAAAAGCCTTTGATTGACAGTTTTGATATTTAAAACATGGGTTAAAGGTCAACAGACACGAAAATTTATTTTTTCGTATATACTTTTATATGACCCATATTACCAATAATTAAAAAATCGCAATGTCGGAAATCACACAGGTATCGAGACATTTACCTTTAAAAAACTAAAAATACCCATGCCCTGACTGATCGCCTTGGTAAATCTCGGAGCGCTTGGAGTGTAATCAAGTGTGGTGGTGTTTACTATTCTTGAGAGTGTCAAAATATTAATACAGACTTGTGTATATGAAATGGGTACTAAGTAATTGTTTACAGCGCAGCATTTAGATGTGTTAGAGGTGTTTATTCTTTCCAAAAACATTCAAGATAAATGCATTATCACATCGTCTTCTAGGCACAAGAGAATTTCCTAAGTTGCCGTACGCCATGACATATTTTGTCACTTATTATTTATCATGATATCCTTTCCAGACTTAGGCTAAATGGGAACTTTTAAGGACCACCTCTTACCCTTGCAGGTAACTCACTTTAACAATTAGTCACCTGTCAATCACCTTATCAATTCAATTAGCTTTAGTATGTATACTCTGTGGGTCGCTTGTCTGTTCAGTCGAGTGAGAAAATACAGCAGTCTTGTATGTCCATTTCATCTACTGTTACTATTTTGGTGTTTTGATAATGATTTTAGCAGCGATATGTATAAAACTAAAAATGTTAGGCTTTTATATCTTATTCTCTTGATATCGGTTTAAATATATTTATATTTCTGAATAAAATGTATAACGTAATCATTTTACAAGGTCTATTTTATCATCATCATCATCATCTGTGATACATAGGGGCTTAATTTTACTTGTATCAAAACTGATGGTAAACACACGTTGGATGTACACTTTAAAACCAGGGACCGGTAAAGCTAAATGATTAAAAATTGTCAAGTTTTCCTTCAGAAATAAGATGAAAAATGAAGTATTTAGTCAAAATCATAAAATTTTATTTCAAAGTTCTGAAGAAAACTGCGATGTAAATGGCACATATCGCCAGTATTGCTGGGCACAGGCTTGAAAGAAAGAAAATTAATTTTAAAAATATTTTCACGATATCGATTTAATAAATTAATATTTCTGAATTTCATGTATATTGTATAATTTTGAGTCATTATTTTATGCGGTCTATTTTATCATCGACATAAGTTACATACATGTATAATGACCAGGTTTTAATTGTTTCAAAATCGTGGTAAACACATGTGTTGGATGTACATTGTAATAGTGCTTAAAGCCAGTGACACCCTGTGGTAAAACTAAAAAATGAATAATAATTAAAAAATCATGAAGTTTTGTTTAAAAAATGAGACTAAATTTAAGTAGATCTAATTACAAAAACTACACAAAATACAATTTTATTCAAATAGAAAGAGTTTGTAATGTAGAAAACTGAGCATAAAAAAGTAAACGAAAACATACCACTTGTATCAGCAAAAAAAGAAAGAGTTTGTAATGTAGAAAAGTGAACATATAAAGTAAACGAAAACATACCACTTTTATCAGCAATTATTTATTGCTTCTTGTATTTAATCAATGTTTGTTTTATTCAAAGTTTTAAAATAAATTCAACTTTATAAATTTATGCATAAGGCAGTAACAAATGGTATCCAAACTGATAATCAAAGAAATATACCATACATTTGTTATGTGCACATTAAAGTTAACTTCATTTGGATATGTAAGACTAATATGTTTTTAATTTATTGTTGTTGTTTTATTATATGAATTATATTTCATTGGGAAAATTTTAAGTTCCGGATGGCAAATTCCTGTCAAGATATTATATTCTCCTTCTTAGGGCTATAGCTTAAGCCTATACGTACATTTGTACATATGTCCAAACACAAAAGTATTTATACACACACAACACATCAGTGGGATTATATTTTACTACCGTAGCACCATGAGTTCACTTCAAAGCACACACAGCGGTGGCCGGAAGACCCCGATTGAAACAACCTGTAGATCGTCTCACAAACAACTTTATCAGGGAAATGTGAAAAATGACACATTACTTCATTATTGGTTTCTACTTTAGGTCTAAATGAATGTCAAATCACAGAAAATAGCGGTAGCCTATAGCTCCAGAGATATATTTTAAAAAGCTGTATCTATATCACTGATAGCTCTTGAAAAAAATAACTGAGTAGAAAATAAATTGTTCACCTACTAAGAATGATATTCTAGAAAGAAAGAAGAAAAATACAGTAAATCTATGCCTTTTATCTTACAATATCAAGCCTTGCACCAGAGCCTTATACAGTTTTTATCTTTATACTACTGACCATCACATGTACGTCAGTTCCGGTTTAGCAGACCTAGCAGGGTATTTGGTAAAGGGAAACTTCTCCTTCTAACCTAACATTTTGTTACCTTTTTCCACCTGGTATATGTAAATGGAGGGGTAGAAAAAAAATTCTTTGTATGGTACATAATACTTAGATTTTATGTATATCTAATCAAATATGCAATAAAATTAACATAAAACTTTTCTCTCCATTGACCTTTAATCATTGGTAGTAGATGACCTGTTCTTTTTGATTTCCAGATCAAAGGTCATTGAGTGCATTACAGCACTTAATATACTTATTTCCACCCAATATCTTCACTGCCTTTTACTTTCATTTTACACAAAGAAAAAAAAACATTCATTTTTTTCTGATAGATAGAGGTGCTGGGGTAAATATTGATGTATTAATTTTTACAGATAGATAGAGGTGCTGAGGTAAACATTGATGTATTATTTTTATAGAGAGATAGAGGTGCTGAGGTAAACATTGATGTATTATTTTTATAGAGAGATAGAGGTGCTGAGGTAAACATTGATGTATTATTTTTATAGAGAGATAGAGGTGCTGAGGTAAACATTGACACATTTATTTTTATAGAGAGATAGAGGTGCTGAGGTAAACATTGACACATTTATTTTTACAGATAGATAGAGGCACTGAGGTAAACATTGACACATTTATTTTTACAGATAGATAGAGGTGCTGAGGTAAACATTGACACATTAATTTTTACAGATAGATAGAGGCACTGAGGTAAACATTGACACATTTATTTTTACAGATAGATAGAGGTGCTGAGGTAAACATTGACACATTTATTTTTACAGATAGATAGAGGCACTGAGGTAAACATTGACACATTTATTTTTACAGATAGATAGAGGCACTGAGGTAAACATTGACACATTTATTTTTACAGATAGATAGAGGTGCTGAGGTAAACATTGACACATTTATTTTTACAGATAGATAGAGGCACTGAGGTAAACATTGACACATTTATTTTTACAGATAGATAGAGGTGCTGAGGTAAACATTGACACATTTATTTTTACAGATAGATAGAGGCACTGAGGTAAACATTGACACATTTATTTTTACAGATAGATAGAGGCACTGAGGTAAACATTGACACATTTATTTTTACAGATAGATAGAGGTGCTGAGGTAAACATTGACACATTTATTTTTACAGATAGATAGAGGCACTGAGGTAAACATTGACACATTTTATTTTTACAGATAGATAGAGGCACTGAGGTAAACATTGACACATTTATTTTTACAGATAGATAGAGGCACTAAACATTGACACATTTATTTTTACAGATAGATAGAGGCACTGAGGTAAACATTGACACATTTATTTTTACAGATAGATAGAGGTGCTGAGGTAAACATTGACACATTTATTTTTACAGATAGATAGAGGCACTGAGGTAAACATTGACACATTTATTTTTACAGATAGATAGAGGTGCTGAGGTAAACATTGACACATTTATTTTTACAGATAGATAGAGGCACTGAGGTAAACATTGACACATTAATTTTTACAGATAGATAGAGGCACTGAGGTAAACATTGACACATTTATTTTTACAGATAGATAGAGGCACTGAGGTAAACATTGACACATTTATTTTTACAGATAGATAGAGGCACTGAGGTAAACATTGACACATTTATTTTTACAGATAGATAGAGGCACTGAGGTAAACATTGACACATTTATTTTTACAGATAGATAGAGGCACTGAGGTAAACATTGACACATTTATTTTTACAGATAGATAGAGGTGCTGAGGTAAACATTGACACATTTATTTTTACAGATAGATAGAGGCACTGAGGTAAACATTGACACATTTATTTTTACAGATAGATAGAGGTGCTGAGGTAAACATTGACACATTTATTTTTACAGATAGATAGAGGCACTGAGGTAAACATTGACACATTAATTTTTACAGATAGATAGAGGCACTGAGGTAAACATTGACACATTTATTTTTACAGATAGATAGAGGTGCTGAGGTAAACATTGACACATTTATTTTTACAGATAGAGGCACTGAGGTAAACATTGACACATTTATTTTTACAGATAGATAGAGGCACTGAGGTAAACATTGACACATTTATTTTTACAGATAGATAGAGGCACTGAGGTAAACATTGACACATTTATTTTTACAGATAGATAGAGGTGCTGAGGTAAACATTGACACATTTATTTTTACAGATAGATAGAGGTGCTGAGGTAAACATTGATGTATTATTTTTATAGAGAGATAGAGGTGCTGAGGTAAACATTGACACATTAATTTTTACAGATTGATAGTGGCGCTGGGGTAAACCTGTAACATTCATTTTTACAGATAGATAGAGGTGCTGAGGTAAACACTGACACTTTTATTTTTACAGATAGATAGAAGAGCTGAGGTAAACATTAAAACATTTACATGTATTTTTACAGATAAATAGAGGCACTGGGGTACACATTGACACATTTATTTTTTTACAGATAGATAGAGGCACTGAGAAAACAACTGACACATTTATTTTTACAGAGAGATAGAGGAGCTGAAGTAAACATTAAAACATTTCTTTTTACAGAGAGATAGAGGCGCTGAGGTAAACATTGACACATTTATTTTTACAGATAGATAAATGCATGGTAGACATTGAAACATTTATTTTTACAGAGAGATAGAGGTGCAGAGGTAAACATTGTAACATTTATTTTTACAGAGAGATAAAGGGGCTGAGGTAAACACTGACACATTTATTTTTACAGATAGATAGAGTCGCCGAGGTAAACATTGAAACATTTACATGTATTTTACAGAGGAGCTGGAGTAAACATTGTAGCATTTATTTCTACAGATAGAGGCGCTGTGGTAAACACTGACACAGTTATTTTTACAGATAGATAGCGGTTCTGAGGTAAACATTGAAACATTCATTTTTACAGATAGATAGAGGTGCTGAGGAAAACATTGAAACATTCATTTTTACAGATAGTCTAGATGTGCTGTGGTAAACACTGACACTTTTATTTTTACAGAGAGAGGCGCTGTGGTAAACACTGACACATTTATTTTTACAGATAGATAGAGGCGCTGGGGTGAATGTTGACACCTGTGTTATATTTGACATCAAAGATGAAAATAAAGGGCACTTAGCACAGAAATCATTCAGTCTCAAGACATTGTTTCAAGGTAACTCACATGTTGAGAGAGAGAGAGAGAGAAAGAGAGAGAGAGATTGACTATACTCTTTAGATGATTTATCCTTTACTGAATCTAAATACATGTATGTACATACAATGCCTTATGAACTCAAAACTTATTGACATTTTGTGTACAAAGATACATGAGAAAGTTGTTAAGAATTACATCAGTGTGATAAATTTCAAAGTCATTGTGTCAGAGGTCAAGGTCACAAATACCTATCTAAACAGAAAATATCAGTTTTTGCAATTTTTAGACATTTTCGATCCTTTCAAGAACAAATAGGCCAATTTAACTTGAAAGCTTGACAGACGCTGGAACTGAAACATGACAAAATGTTTACAAGTCTTAAAGTCTTGTTTTGGTCTGTTTTGGTAATTGTAGTTTTTTTTTGTAAATCTTTATTGCCCGACTGTTTTGTTTCATTTAAGATGTTCTAAAGGTAAAGATTACAGCAATATAACTTTCTATATTGATGTCAGTAATTAGTTGATATACTGCTAATACTATATGTAGGACCTACAAAGTATACATTATTTTTTCTCCCATTGTTCACAGATTTTTCCTTCATTTTAACGGGCAATGATTTCCTTGTCACCCTCTAGGGTATTGACAAGCTAAACGTGCTGTGACGTCACAATACAATATATGATGTAGGGTGTCTGTGGCAACTAGAATGCAGTGCATAGTATCAGATTTTATTTGCTTAGATCTACATATAGAGGCCTACATGTATTGAAAACATGGGAGAAAAATAATCAACCTCTACCTTGAGAGTATGACAAAAAAAATCTCAATCAGAGGGATAAGATTCTTGTATGACAAACCCTTGATTCTATAATCATTATTTAATTATAATTTTACATTCTTCTCATCTGTTAATATCTTTTAGATTATGTACAGGAAGAAGTTCAACAGTGGCTGAAACTTAGTAACGACATCGAGATTCGTGTAGTGATGTCACAAGGTAAACCCAATCCACGACTTGTGAACAGAAAGCAAAATCGATTTATGAAGAGCTGGTCATTCAGAAAAGAGAAGACTTAAACTGCTTTTGTCATAGAGTGTAGTGTTTTGATATTTTGTATAATATAGAGATTAATCAAGTTACCATGGATACAGAGATAGTAGCAGAGCCAGCATTATTTATATGTATACTGAAAGTATATTTTTGAAGTCGGGTTAAAAAACTATAATAAACACGCACACACACACACACATATATATATATACACACATTAATGCAAGTACAAAATCGGTTGTGTTACATACTTTTGAAATTGATTAGTGAAATTGATATGAAAACTGAGTGCACTCACAGATAGAACCAAATGCTTCAAAATCAGATTGATCTGAACCTGAGTGTAGCACTTAGAAAATTAAGTTATTACATCTTATATCACCTGAGTTATTCAGATGACTAACTACTATCTGTTGATATTCATCATGATGTGACAGGGCTAAAAAATCTCATGACATTTGTTATGTACTATAGCCAAGTTACATGATGAATTTCATGATCCTGGGGTCCTAGGTTTTTGTAGAAAGGGCAGTAATCAGGTAAACCTTAATGCCCTTCACAATCTCTGGATGTGAGTTTTTTGTTTAACATGAACATATAATGTATGTACATAATCAATGGAGGATCTTTAGGCATGAAACACAGCTGAAACAATGGGCTCTACTGCTATATCCAGAAAATGCAACATCAGGTTGAAGTCTTGGGTTGTGTGTGTGTTTTTTTTTGTTTATAAATGACTCTACTTTTATATATAGGTATCATTAATTTACAGTTTTAATTATTTTTTTTATCATTTTCTCAAAATGACTTTATTTTTTATACGTAAGGAGCATTAATTTATGGGTTTTCTTTTTTATCATTTTATGAATGTCTTTACCTTTATATGTAGGTAGCTTCAGTTTATGCTTTTGATTTATTCATATTACTATTATAATTTCTGATTTCACTTTCATATATTAGTACTGTTAGCAAAGTTGAGGTTCTGAAGGTTCAAGTGAGTTTTTCTGATCACCTTTTTTCCATGGTCTGTCCATTAACTTTTCACATTTTCGACTTCTCCAAAACCGCTTCAGGAAATTTAATGAATTTTTTACAGGAAGCATGTACTCTAGGTCCTCTACCAAGTTTGTTCTGTTTTGGCCAGATAATTTCAGGGGTGGATCCAGGGTGAGGCAGATAGGCTTCAGTTTGTCCCTCCTTTGAAAATCTTCTCCAGAACTGCTGCATGGATTGAAAAACTAAATGCATCTGAGTGATTTACATGGATGTATAATTCAATTTTTTGTTTTTCAAATAAATTGGAAAATTTAAAAATTTTTGATGTCTTTCCCAACTTGTTATTTTCATTCAATTTTCAAGTCTTCTCACCTCTCACGGAGTGTTATAATAATTCGTAAATTGAGATTCCATATTTGTAAGATACTAACACAGTTCAGGTGAGTGATGTGTCCCATGGGCCTCGTTTTTCTTTGCTGCTGATTTTTTTTACTGACAACTTTTCAATTTGCAATTTATATTTTTTTTGTTTTTATTATTTTCACCCATGACTTAAACTTTAGGTACATGTATATATGTGAATGTAAAGCTTTTTAGCTCACCTGAACCAAAAAGGAGGAGGGGGCATTTTTTCATGATTGTCCTTCAAAACCTCTGAAGGATAAAGGAAGAAAGTATGGTATCCAAGTTCCCCTAACAAGTTTATGTTTTTTGACCAGATGGACTCAGAAGTGGATCCAGGGTGGGCAAAATAGGTCTCAGAGAGTGAATTTTTTTCCAGAACTGCTGCATGGATTGAAAAAAATAATTGCATCTGAGTGATTTACATGGATGCATCCTTCAATTTCCTGTTTTTGGAATAAATTGGAAAATTAATTTTTGACATGTTTTTGACATCTTTCCCAGCTTTGTCATTTTCATTCCTTTTTAAGTCTCTTCCACTCCCAAGGAGTTCAGATGAGCGATGTGGCCCATGGGTCACTTGTTTTTATACTACAATGTATTTTTTTAATGTTTACTATAAAATTCATCAGTAAAAAAATAATACTGGGAAAAAATGAAGTTAATAACATGGAGTTGTGATTTGGATTTGTTTTGATGATTTTGATTGGTGACTTTTAAATATTTGCAGATAACAAGAATGTGATATCATTAAGTATATTGTGATATATAAAGTATAGCATCATATGTGATAACTACAATGGGACATAATATTTATCTTGTGTGTTATTTTATTTATCTGATGAGAGCAGAAGTATGTCATCTTTTAATCCTGTAAATAACTCCTATTGAGGTGTAAATTAGGGAATATCATTCCATGTATTCACAACATTTTAAATTCCTATATTACCAAAGTAACATGTAAAGCTAACAAAGAGATTAGAAGTCAAAGAACCAATATATTAATAAAAAAAACCGAGACATTTACCGGACACTACAGAACTTATCAGAAAACTTATTACATAAGAAATAAAAACAAAACTGAAAATATACAAATAATACACAGCACAGAATTATCGAAGAGGGGAATAATAGAACCTTTTTTTTAGCAGTGATATCAAAGGCTCTTAAAAATTATTTTCAAGTATTTTACATGTTTTAAAAAGTAAAACCAGCTTGATTGGGGCATTTGTGTCCTCAGACACATTTTTATTCAGTTTTATTTTATTTTGGGGGAGAGGTATTGATATATTCAAAAATATATGGTTGACTGTTTCCATTTGTAGCTGTACATGTATTCCAAACTTTTTATGATTAATCCTTCAGATTTATCTGTAATTGAAATTTTCCAAATAATACCCTTATTGATATATAAGTAAGATATATGTATTGACTGTTTAGTGTGTGCCATGTGTACTGTTCAAATACAAAATTATATTTATATTTGATATATTTATCAAGTAAATGTACATAACAGATTTCTATATATTTTATCTTTTACATTGTAGATAACCTAATTGTACAGAATCATTTTCTATGGTCTACATTTTTCATAATGTTGTGTATGTACATTTCATTATACATTTCTGCTGTGCTATGCCTACATTTTGATAATATTGTGTACATTCCAGAAATGTGTACAGTTCAGATATGTGTACATTTAAAGTGTTGTTCTAGGGTATAGTACATGTATGTATAAGTACACTCTGGCAATGGCTGTTCATGATAACTTTTGTCTTCATTCCATCAGTTATGTATTGGACTATGATATGTATATTCCAGTTACATTTTGTCCATTCAAGCTATGCTTTGTACGTACCAGTTATTTTTTAGTACATTCCAGCACTTTTCTGTATTGGTTATTCCCAGTTATTTTGTGGTCTAGTACAGTCCAATACTGTTGTGTACTGGTACATCTCAGCACTGTTGTGTACTGGTACATTCTAACACTTGTGTACCTGTACATTGTATAATTCTTGTGTACTGGTACATCAAAATTATTTTGTATATTGGAACATCTCATCAATGTTGTGTACTGGTACCTCTCAGCACTATTCTGTACTGGTACATCTCAGCACTATCTTAGCACTGTTGTGTACTGGTACATCTTAGCACTGTTGTGTACTGGTACATCTCAGCACTTGTGTACTGATACATCTCGGCATTCTTGTGTACTGGTACATCTCAGCACTGTTGTGTACTGGTACAGTCCAGCACTGTTGTGTACTGGTTCATCTCGGCACTGTTGTGTACTGGTACATCTCGGCACTGTTGTGTACTGGTACATCTCAGCACTGTTGTGTACTGGTACATCTCAGCACTGTTGTGTACTGGTACATCTTAGCACTGTTGTGTTCTTGTTCATCTCAGCACTTTTGTGTACTGGTACATCTCAGCACTGTTTTGTATTGGTACATTATAGGACAATTGTGTGTCGATACTTCCCAGTTCTTTTATGTTCTAGTACATTCCAATACTCCTGTGTACTGGTTCATCTCAGCACTGATAGTACTGGTACAGTCAAGCACAGTTATGTACTGGTACATCTCAGCACTTTTGTATACTGGTACGGTCCAGCACTATTTACTGGTTCATCTCAGCACTCTGTTGTACTGGTACATCTCAGCACTGTTGTGTACTTTTATGGTCCAGTACTGATGTGTACTGGTTTCAGTTAGATTTAATATACATCTCAGTCAGTGGAATTTCAATTAATTGTATATTTTCAATCATTTTACATTCCAGAAGTTTTTGTACATTCCAACAACAAAGTGTACATTCCAGTTATATTGTGTATTGGTACATATTCCATTTCATTGTGTAGATGCACTTTATTATATTGTTATATATATATATATATATATATATATATATATATATATATATATATATATATATATATATATATATATATATATATATCCTGTACACATTTCTCTAACACATATCACTATTATTGTGTTCAGGTAGGGTGTTGTTTACATCTTTAAAATGATTTGTTTACATTCATTTTACATTGTACTTAAGATCTTGTCATACATGTGCAACTTTTTATTACATTAAATGCACTTAAATACGAGTGTTCACTTAGGATGTGCATAGCTTGTTAATTTGTGTAATGCATATTTTGTACACTGCTGTTGTGTGTATAATTATATTACACTCCTGTTGAGTATGTACACCAATATTTCACTCCTGTTGTGTATGTACACCAATATTTCACTCCTGTTGTGTATGTACACCAATATTTCACTCCTGTTGTGTGTGTACACCAATATTTCACTCCTGTTGTGTATGTACACCAATATTTCACTCCTGTTGTGTATGTACACCAAATATTTCACTCCTGTTGTGTATGTACACCAATATTTCACTCCTGTTATTTCACTCCTGTTGTGTATGTACACCAATATTTCACTCCTGTTGAGTATGGACACCAATATTTCACTCCTGTTGTGTGTGTACACCAATATTTCACTCCTGTTGTGTATGTACACCAATATTTCACTCCTGTTGTGTATGTACACCAATATTTCACTCCTGTTGTGTATGTACACCAATATTTCACTCCTGTTGAGTATGGACACCAATATTTCACTCCTGTTGTGTATGTACACCAATATTTCACTCCTGTTAAGTATGTACACCAATATTTCACTCCTGTTAAGTATGTACACCAATATTTCACTCCTGTTAAGTATGTACACCAATATTTCACTCCTGTTAAGTATGTACACCAATATTTCACTCCTGTTAAGTATGTACACCAATATTTCACTCCTGTTAAGTATGTACACCAATATTTCACTCCTGTTAAGTATGTACACCAATATTTCACTCCTGTTAAGTATGTACACCAATATTTCACTCCTGTTAAGTATGTACACCAATATTTCACTCCTGTTGTGTATGTACACCAATATTTCACTCCTGTTAAGTATGTACACCAATATTTCACTCCTGTTAAGTATGTACACCAATATTACACTCCTGTTAAGTATGTACACCAATATTTCACTCCTGTTAAGTATGTACACCAATATTTCACTCCTCCTGTTAAGTATGTACACCAATATTTCACTCCTGTTAAGTATGTACACCAATATTTCACTCCTGTTAAGTATGTACACCAATATTTCACTCCTGTTAAGTATGTACACCAATATTTCACTCCTGTTGAGTATGGACACCAATATCACACTCATATTGTGTATACATGCCTGTTGTGTATGTACACTTGTATTACACCCCTGTGATGTGTACACCTATATTACACTCCTTTTTGTGTATGTACACTTATATTACTTACTCTCCTGTTGTGTATTTACACCAATATTACACTCCTGTTGTGCATTTACACCAATATAACACCCCTGTGGTGTGTACACCTATATTACACTCCTTTTGTGTATGTACACCAATATTTAACTCCTGTGGTGTATGTACACTTAAACACTTCTGTTGTGTGTGTTCACCTATATTACACTCCTGTTGTGTATGTACACTTATACTACTGTTGTGTGTGTTCATCTATATTACACTCCTGATGTGCATGTACACTTAAATTACACTGATATTGTGTATGTACTTATATTACACTACTGTTGTGTGTGTACACTTATACACTACTTTTGTGTATGTACACCTATATTACACTCCTGTTGTGTATGTACACCTATATTACACTCCTGTTGTGCCTGTACTCTTGCATTACACTTATATTGTGTATATACACTTATATTACACTCCTGATGTGTGTACACCAAATATTTCACTCCTGTTGTGTATGTACACTTATACTACTGTTGTGTATGTACACCTATATTACACTCCTGTTGTGTATTTACACCTATATTACACTCCTGTTGTGCCTGTACTCTTACATTACACTGATATTGTGTATGTACACCTATATTACACACATGATATGCAAACACTTACATTACACTGACATTGTGTATGTACTTATATTACACTCCTGTTGTGTGTGTACACTTATACACTACTTTTGTGTATGTACACCTATATTACACTCCTGATGTGCGAACACTTACATTACACTGATATTGTATATGTACACTTATATTACACTCCTGTTTTGTGTGTACATGTATAGGTTATGATACACTAATGTTGTATACATGCATGTACACTTATATTACACTACTGCCAAATATGTACTCAAATCTTGTGGTATACTGTAGATCACTTTTATTTCATGTGAAATTTAATTTCGTGTTAATCTTTGAGACGCCTCGAATGTGAATTCAAATTCATTGTGTAAATTTGTACACAATAATTGCCTAATTTTCGAGAATAAGATGTATAGAGGCATGCAAAGGAACCTGAAATTTTTTTACAGTATACAAATTATTGACATAGCTTGCCGTCTGTTATGAGGAAGGAAAAAAAAGGGGTAAGCTATGTAAATGATATGTATATCAATATACGGACAGAATTTACGGTTCCTCTGCAGACATGTATGTTGCTTCTACAGCGTACCTATTTTAATCATCCATTGGTCCTCCCCCATTCTATTATCCATCCATGTCTTTGTTTTAGTTTCTTCTGATTTCACAGAATGTATTTGTTGATTAAATGAAATTTCGCCTGTATTACTGTACGTAAGGACGATGATTTACTTTGTTTCTTTTCTGCAGAGTCCATGTGGGATTGTAGATCTTATTTGCAGTGATAGTCAGTGCACATACCCAGATGTTTGTGATTGACTCTAATTGTGTAACAGCTTTACAAGTAGATCTTACAACCCATGGCCTTTTTAGAAAAGAAATAAAGTAAGTCATCATCCTAACGGACAATGACATTAGAAATCACTTATCTATATATAAATCATCAGCGTCGGAAGCAAATTGAAAGTGGGGGGGCTAAACCAACTTAAAACACATACACACGCCAGAACGTCTGGGGCTAAGCCCCAATTTTTAAACACTTATGTCTATCTTTGCAAAAAAGTGGGGGGGCTAAGCCCCCCCTAGCCCCCCGGTTCCAATGCCTATGTAAATAGCGTAGGTATATCGAAAAATATTCAATGAAAAATGAAACAATTCAAATATTGAAGGACATAAAACAATTGCAAACTAAAACAACAACTTACAATTGCACTCATTATATGATCAACACATTACAATTGTAGAGGTCAAGAATTCAAATGTTTTTCTAGTTTATAAACGCGAATTCAGATATTTGTAATAAGACAAATGAAGATGGCTCTGCGAAATGTGGTATACACGAAATAAAAGTAATCTACACTATGTACTCATATAAAATTCCTGTATTGTATGTACTTATAATACATTTTGTACACCTGTATTACATGGTGTACACCTGTTCAGTCTGTACACATTTACAGTCAATGTACTGGTACATGTGTTATATCTGTAGTCATTATGGTACAAACAGCCCTGTAGTATTGTTTACTCATGTGACAGCACTTTTCCTCCTATTCTGAACATATTACATTCTTTACATTACATGAATATTCTACCATAACTTGTGTTGTAATACCACTCTCAAACGATGGTATAAACAAAGCTGCAGTTAGTTAATATTTACAAATAACTAACAGAGCTGTTTAAGTGACGTCACAAACACTAAATGATGTTATCAACAACCTGCAGATGAATAATAAGAGATTGAAGTGACGTACAAGTTTCACATGATCATGATAGTCCAAACCCGATAGTGTCTAGATGTGGTGTAGTCTAATATTCCATACTACTGATGTTCTAAGTTATGGTAGAAACAGATTCAACAACTTGTGTAAGTTGATTATCATGTTTATCTAACTTAAGTTAGTTAATTTTCAAAATTTGAAAAGACACTCGGTAAACTTCATGTCTTTTCAAATTTTGAAAATTAAGTAACTCGAGGTAGATAAACATGATAATCAACTACATGTAACACTTGTAGAATCTCTATTTACAGTATATTTATCATCTTAATAAGAGTTCTTGTTATGTCCATTTAAATTTTATCATTCATAACTGGAAGAATGTATTTTTTTTGCCTGTTATCTTATATCGTCTTATTCTTTAAAACTCAAGGTGCAGTTTATTGTATTAAAAATGTTATCATTATTTCATTCAATAAATTTCACTTTTTAGTGTATGCAATAGTTGCTTCTTATTTTAAGCTTTTGTATCCATTTCATTTTCTTGCGAATACATACTCCTATATATAGACCCCTATCATCACAACTGGACCCAGTTGCACAACACATTGTTCAATCTAACCTACATTTAGCCCATTGGTTAACTTCGAGTTAAAATTAACAACCTGTTGTGCAACTGGGTCCTGTGGTTAAACTTCTGTACATGTAATATATCAAAACAAAAGAGGGGGAAGAAAAAGAATAAATTTTAAATTTACCAGTGTTAAACAAAAAAATACAGAATATTGTATATTAACATTTCCTGACTCACATAACTTGGCTGGGTGGAGTAACCTTTTGATCATCATACGGTTGACTAAACTCGCGTTTCCGTTATGACAGGTTTCACAGGAAATTTGTTTTATTACCAACTTGATAACGGTACATGTATATATGATAACAAGTTGGAATGATTTCTCTTCTTGGTGTAATTCTAATGTTCATTGGAACCTTGCCTGAAGACCATCCTGCTGAGGAAACCAACTCACATTTACATGTAAGACCACAAGTTTCCAGTCTCTATATAAAATAAAATAATTAAAAAACCTCACTTAAGAAACCACCTCA